>CM076575.1:2094299928-2094593466 GCA_034641835.2 Pinus albicaulis | reverse complement strand
TACACAACATACACTAGAACATGCTTCTATATATTATATAGAACAGTTACATACTAAGGCCTTTCAGCCTTAGAAACGAGCTCACGCTCGACTACATTTTACTCACTCAGTTTTTCCTCACAAACAGATATATATCACACCCTATCACATTACATTTATATAAGAAGCATTAGATAAGAAGGATCGATCAGATCTGCTCCTTATTTTTCTCCAACGAAAGCTCTCCAAAATGCGTGCATGGCTGTTAACAATAGTAAACCTATCGAGACATATCTGCTTTAAATCCACTTTAAATCTGTTTTAAAACAAATTTCCCTTATTTTCTCCTTCGATTCAGCTTCTCTAATCAACGTATTCTTTGCCCTTCTTTGGATTCTTCTTTTATTAAGGAGGGGTTAGATGCTCCTGCATCAGCAAGTATTCAAAAAAATTACAACATACACAAGTATCTTCCTCTCAAATATGACTAACCTTTTGCTCAATTACATTTACATCATAAATAGAGAAAAAACAGCTAGTTCTGACCTCAAGGGTCAAATTCCTCATTTGGATTACTATTTCAAATTTCTGCAAGTAAAATAGAACAGATTGATAGAATCTAGGAACTTCACAACTAGATATTTTTTAAGTACTTTACGTTGACTTCTCAGCCTTAAAATGGGTTCATGAGTTACTGATGGATTTATTACAGTTAATAACACTTAAAAAACAAATTACATGATGTTTTGACCAATATAAGTCACTCAAACAAACTATGTCTGTAAGTGCAACACAAATTCCAACTTCTTCAAAAATGTAGAAACACAACACAAAAACACAACACTTGATGGTTTAGATGTTTGAGGTTGTTTTTTAAGTTGCTTGATGACTCCAACACCTGAAAATAAACCTGCATATGGTCACCTTACTCTTCAGAAACTTTTCTTTACCATACAACGTCTCAAAATTCGACAAATCCTCATGTAGGAAAAAACACAATGCCTGCTTCAGAAGTGCATCACCATCTTATTTTAGTGGTTTAAGTGTTGAGGATGTTTGTAGACAAGATGCACACACTAATGATGATACTAACACTATAATAACCATGCTATAGACCCCTCTCCATCATTCTTTTCCCAAAAATAAAAAATGTCCACCTGCACACCAAAAACTCTAATGTTAGCTAGGGCACAAAAAGCTACAAAGCTGCTTCTTGAAAATAGCTTCATAGTTATGACTAGATGTGGCTTCTAGATGATCTTTGTGAAAACAATATCACCTGGAACTTCAAATTCATAAACAAACATACTTTATTCAAGAGTAAAAAAATAAAATTGTGCTACTTTACCCTTTCATCATCCAAATTTTGGTTGCCTCAGCCAATAAGTCTAGTTTGCCTCTGTCTTTCTCTTGCAACTCCCTTAACTACTGTTTGGTTTCTCTTAGTTCTTTTCTCATAGATAAATTTTTCCTGCACACATCCTTCATTTGTTTGTGAAGTGGAAGGGATCTCCTCAACATGTATTTGGCATCATCCATGGCGGGTTGATAAATGTCCATAAGATCACTCCATTGCTTCCTCATATTTTCATCCTATTGCTGGAGTTCATAGATCTCTTTGTGAACCTCCTTCAAATGCCTTATCAACCTGTTGAAAGTGTGTTTTCCCTCATCTACCTCCATCTTCTGCTCATCCGCCTCTACCTTCTCCTCTTGCACTATTTTTTCTTTTTGGATTTGTAGCTTCTTAGATGAGGATATTGTAATCCTAGATGCTCGTATTTCTACCTTCTTAGCATATTCTTGAATTAATTTCTTATTTCCCTTGGACTTGACAAAAACTGGTGTATTTTTAACCACAGGCACCTCTTCAGTAGGGAGGGTTGTTTTTTCTAAAATAGTTTTCTTTAGTTGAATATTTTCTTGCAACAACTGTGCAATCATGAAATGGTCCTTCTTCAATTGTTCTTGCAATTATGCATCCTCCCTAACTTCATCATCAGTCACTTTGAATTTTGGTATGGCCTCCATGGTCTCAAATTTCTGCTCCAAGGGCAGCCTTTTGGCAACATACCTAGTGAGAGGTTTCTTAAGGGTAGCCACCACCTTTGGAGAAAATTGTAGTTTCTTGCCTTTCTTATTTCATGTAAACTGCACTGTAGATGAGGGCCTCTTCACTAAGCTTCCAGCTGGTGATTTAATGTCCTTTACCACTTTTTAGGGTGTCTATTTCTTGCTCAAGGGAATAGTTGGCACATCATCCACTAATTTTGAAGAATCAACAAATAAATGCCATGTTTTTTTTTCTTTTACTGAGCTCCTAAAAAAAAAAATAACTTAGTAAGGAAAAATGGATCTGGCTAGGTTCCAATTGACTTAATTTCCCTTGCATTTTATCATGCATCTTGAAGAGACTCCTAAAAAGGTAAAAATAAAAATTTAAGGAGATTTTACCAGCGAAATGCATTAATAGTCTGAAGTAGTATTGATATATTATTCCAAACCTTCCCTCACATGTGAAGTACCTTTGAATAGCATGCAAAATCTTGTTGTGATTTTCCCAAAAATACTGTTTAGGCATCATTGACCCATACTCCTTATCTTTGTATTCAGGTTTCAAACAATCTCTGTAATGGGTAATATCAAGGGGCATGCCCTTGAACCATTATTCCTCATGGAGGGGAATCTTTGTTGTAGCTGTTATTGTGGCCCCTATGAACTGAAAGGTAAGTGTTCCAATCTTAGCCTTCAATCCATCAAAACCCTTGGCAAACTCCTTAGTTAATTGTAGATTGTACCCTTGAATCTTTTCACAAAATCTCATACACCCCACCTGCTCAAAATCCATTCTGATGGTTGGGTATGCATTAATAAATGTGATATCTTTTGGTTCAAACCAAACAATAACACCTCCCCTGTGCTTTATTTCCTCTAGAGTTGACACAATGTTTGTTTTACAACAATGTATATTCCAAGGTTTAAGGAAATTTTTTTTTGTGCAACCAATGTAAGAGTGATGACAAGGACTCTCCAAATTCAACCTCTAATGATGTTTAAAAAGATAACTCTACACAAGAGACTAGTTAACACAAAAATCCTTCATAAAACCCTAAAACAATCTTGTAAATTATTGATATTGGTGGCATAAAATTTATAGGGATAGGTGCATCTCCAGAAGCACAACGCACAAGGCAATGAGCTTTCAAATGCTTCTTAAGAACAATTAGTTAGGGTGGGAGGCTTCAATTCAATTTGAACATGCATCATACCTTGCATATTGAAGTTATACAGAGGAAAATGTGGTATCGTCCACGACAAATGTAGAAGATAAAGGATTGTGTGGAAGCATAACAATTAAGAGAAAGCACAACGAAATACAAAAACAAAACAATGATGAATTAACTATTTTTGCAAGCTTTCTATGCTTTTGTATGGCTCACACAAGAAATTTGGAATTCATTCACAAACAAAGAAGAAAAATTAGCTTGAGTTTACACCTGTGAGAGGAGCGTTATCTTCAAATTGGCAAGAAACATAGTGCTATGTGGAAACATAACGCCTCTGCCTCATTTGCGCAACAACGTAGCACAATCACACCACAAGATTATGATGCGAATGAACAAGAATTGAGCGATGTTGGATGAATACAACAGTGCAAATAACCTCCCAAAGTAGCCTGGAGTGGAGCTGATGGTGGAAATATCGATTTCAAATTGTAATGATGAATGCGTAGCACCTTGTTTGGAAGCGCAACGCCTGGAAAAAACACAAAATACTGTCCTATTGACTGTTGTACGCTTGCTGAGGTCATGACCACTCATGAAATGACATCTAAACTAACTCAAAATCCTACAAACTTGTGCCCAATCCTTTCTCATGATTGCTTTAATGTAACTTGACCTCTAGACTTAGGTGACTAACTCATGATAGCCATTTTTTTTAATGACATGACACTTCACTACTCCTCCATAGTGACCAATGACTCATTATGATTATCCCTTTAATAATGATCCTTCATGACATTATACATTTGAAATTTTTTCAAAATAGACAGACTTTGCATGACGCTCAAACCAAATATAGACCTCTTTAAACCATAATAGTCAGGCCATCATGACTAATATTTATAATTTGACCTAAGATAAATAGAAAGATTAACATGACTAAGATCTCTATAATGTAGGACTATAACACACTCTATATATTTTCCCTTACTTTTCTTTTCTACACACTCTACACTCTTCTCATTTTCTTTCTCTCTCCCCTCTTCCACATCCTTTAATTCACTCTTTAAGACTTTCTTAATCTAAATTGGATAATACCATATCTCAAAGTGTAGAAATTTTAAACTCCAAGATTTGATTCAAGTGAATTATATAAATGATAATTTGAGTGGGTTTAATGATTGAGATTATCTGCTTTTTCTTGAGAGATCACAAGTTTATATATAAAAATAATAGAGTATTTACACCTTTGTAATATTTAGCAATCAATATGAAAATGAATCCCATATCCTACAAAAAAAGTCTCATAATAATTTAATAAATAAATTTCTTAACCATTTCATAATTAAATAAAAGTCCAATTCAACTTGGTACAAGTGATGGTGAGTGTTATCTCTTAGAGAAGCCCTGGCTGTTAGAGAAAAAATCTAAGGTAATCTTGAACCTATTTTAGGCTGAAAGTTGGCTCTTCAACTTGGAGAGGGATCTTTCCCTAAACTCAACTACCCTAGGTCAGTGCAGTAGTAGGTTTACACTTTAATCTCTATGGCCATATTTTTCTGAAACATGATGAAATTTGGTTGGGTTGTATATAAAAAACACCATTGGGCATGGAGTCTAGTTTTATCAAATGATGCTACATATCTAATGAGCAAGACACAAAAAGCAAGGAAGTAGTAATTCCTTTGACAATTTGAGAGATCTAGAAGAGGAAAAATTAAAAAGAACATAGATTTATAGTTTTATAGAAGAACAAGTACTGATGACTGAGAAATACGAGAAAGGAGTATGAATGAATCCTAATCTCAAAGACTAAAGTTTCCAGACATGAAGAAGATTTAATAAACATGGAAATAACAGACAAAGAACTACTGCATAGGAATTTTCTGCAAATGCTCATAAAAAACTGCAATATATTTAAGATCTGCTCAAATACACTAGAACGCTAATGTTTTACACATAAAATCCAACCCCGTTTCATTTTACAGAACTTGTCTTTATAGAAAATACTACAACTTACAACCCGTTTCTAGCATATTTTTAATTACAAAATCTAAAAATAAGATTGTATTTTATCAAATACATGCACATAAACATATTTCCAAACCTATATGCATCTAAATATCATGTTGTTGCTGGAGTCATGGCTGGGATAAGAATCACCAAGTCGAATTTGATGAGGTGGCATCCAAGTCAACAACTATCCATGAGCTTTTCCCTCACAAATTCATGAAAAATAAGGTCTAGTGATCCCTTTGAAAATCCAAAACCAAGATAATGTTAGAAAATCGAGAAAGGTTTTTATTAATGGTTCCGTTGTAGATAAAGAATTCTTTGGGTTTTCAAAAAATCATCTTAAATTGTCTAGAAACAGATTTTTAAAACAGTGGCTAAAACAGGAAAAGACTAAATTGCAAAATCCTGAAAACAAGGTCTCAAAGATTCCTTCGAATATATCAAACCATTACACTTATGTAAAAAATGAAAGAGGGATTTTTAAATGAGACTGTTATAAAAAAAACCCTCCTTTGTTTTTTAATACTTCATTTCCAAATGTTTGTAATCCACACCCGAAGTTACTCCCTTTTACAGGAAAAATAAAGTAAAACTGTTTTTTTGCTGATATTTGCTTTTTCGCTGCTCGTTTGGTAGATGATTGTTCATCTACTCACCTGTGCTTTATTAGCACACTTTTTTGGACATAAAACAAAACTTTAATTTTCCTTTTGACGCCGATACTTAGTGAAACTTTTAAATTTTCAAAAATAAAATAACATTGACACTCTCAATGTCCGCGTTTTTAACCTTTTTTATTAGAAATTTGCGCTGACACTCTCATTGTCAACGTTTTAAACCTGTTTATCACAAATTTGTGCCAACACTCCCGTTGTCAGCGCTTTTAAAAAATTGCGGACTAACAACGTTTTAACAGTGAGATTCCCTTTTCAACGAGTTTCCACAATATTGTATATAATTCTCACCCTTTTCCCAGATACATTACACATTCAAGAACTTTGACATTATTGTATAGGAGTAGTGTAACTATAGACAAATAACCCTTTTCATTGGAATTAACCAAAATAAGGTAATAAAATTTCAAGTTTTTTAGTTGTTTAAATGTAAGATTCCAAACAATAAAAATTTTGATAGATCTAAAACAGCTTAGTGTTCTCATTTAATACAATCTTTCATCAAGAACCAGAACACAAGAAATGCAGCCATTTTATTTATATTATTCACTGAAAGTAAAATAAATGCCCAGACCATAAAATCCCGCAAATGGCATGCACAACTGCTTGACAATGACAAATATAAGAAACTGAAGCCTACTTGTGAATCCTGGATGGATCCACCACATAAACATCACCGCAGGGTTTTAGTCCCGGGATCAGTGCTAGAATTGGCCAGGTAAGGTTCTCAACCCAAACATAATAAGATAGATAATACCAGAATGCTTCCAAATGCCTAGCTTCTCTCCCGTTTTATAGGCTTCATGGACTTTCTAGAGACCTTATTTTATTATTTTTCTCGGAAATCAACAACAAATACCATGGGTCAATACCATGAGGAAATACCACGGTAAGTACCATGGATTGATTCTATCCACTTTGACTGGATCAAGAAAGGGAATATTAAAAATCCTCCTGCCCAAAGATTGCTCGTCCTCAAGCGACCCACTTCTATCCACAATAGAATCATTTTTACATTGATACCAAGATCCCATACAATCCGTTGTATTGTTCCAACCCTCCATGTTGAATGGTCCTGAATGGATCCTTCGATGCCCGGATCCCAAACAATCCTCTGACCAATCCTTCCCTCAATAGATTTACCTGGATCCCAAACAATCCTTTAGCCAATCCTACAGCCAATGGATTCTCCTGGATCCCAATGCCACCTAAATCCTGGGACCTATGGGTTATGGTACCATTTCAACTCTCCATCGTTGCCCGCACCAAATGGTCCAAGCTGTAATTTTCCCTTGGCTATGGGTATCCTCCAAATAATCAACCCATCAATAGAACACCAACTCATAATCTCTCGCCAATCCATACTTGGGCAAGAATGAATATCTTCAAATATAGTATGTTGATGTTGTTCGATGCTCGATTCATGCTGCTCTACTTGGTTACCCAACATGATGTATTTGGAGAACTCTGCCCTGCTCTTCTCAATGTATAAAGGTGGGTTGTTGGTGTTGCAAGCCTTATCTATGTATTCATGTAGAGCGTTGCTATGGGACTCCCAATTGCACTCCTCATGCGGCCTTGTGAGGGACTTGAGTTGTTCCTCAATACTAGACAACTTGGTTAATGATTTGGCACATTTCCCTATGAGTTCCTCAATTTTTCTGTTCTCCTGTAAGACAGTGTCTCGGACTGTCCAGACTCTTTGCTTCAACAACATAAGATCTGTCTTGAAATGCATGATCCTCTCCTGAAAATGCATGATCCTCTCCTCATTTGATTCTCCTTGGGTGTATTCATCTTGGACCTCTTCACATGTGAGGATCAGTTGTCCATCCTCTCTAGTTGTCAAACATGGATGTATTGGTGGAATTGTGTCTATACCCGATTTCCCATACTCTTTATGGATGTCCTTCGTTGTATTTATAGATTCAACTACCACATCATCAGGAGGAATTGCATCTTTCCTTTCGTCATGTACTTTGTCAAGCTGACTTCTCAGCTTGTCCTGCAAGTTTCTCTGAAGAGCATGGTGTTGCTGCTCACCATTTGTACTTGACTGCTCAGATCCTTCATAGGTCCTCTCCTGAAAACCAGCGAACCCATCTATGGATGAATCCCCATGATCTAAAGAAGTCTCTAATTTTTCTATCCTTGTCACCTCCTTATTATCTAGACATGAATGGTCAAGTGCCCAAACTCCCTTGCATACAAAGCATAAGCCTTTCCTCCTTAGTTCATTCTTGTTGTCTCCACAAATATTTGTTAGTTCCTCCTTGGTTAACTTCTTTCTAAGTATTTTGATGCTCTGTTTGATCAACCTCTCAGCTAGTTCATAAGCAGCAGGTGATGCAATTATCTCCTTCCTCCAAATGGCCAACAATTTGGATCTCAATTGTTCGCAGATGGCTCTATCTTCTCCTAAGATCAGAGACATGATATTTTGCATGTCTGTTTTGATGAAGTTTGGATGAGACGTTGTAATTCCATTGCAGAAGTATTGGAGCATCTGAAGGATTAAATCATCACACTCTAGATCCAGCATAAGCATATCAAATATGAATTTCTCCATGCATTCCAAAATTGTGCGCTTCTGGAAAAAAAGTAAGAACGGTGGTGTTTTCCAACCCTCGGAGTGCTTCTACCATTACCCGAAAAGTCCTCCTCATGATGTCATCATTGTAGGGCAATAGTGGTGTTGTTAAGGCTATGATTTTACCAAGACAAGAGGCGACCGTGAGTCTAACCTTTTCACAAGAATGCTCTAAGAACCTAGGTTGTATCAAAGCAAGCATGGATGGCTTCAAGGCCCAACTTGACCCTTCCCATTCTGATTTCTCTATCAAGATCAAAGCCATATTTAATGTGTCTAGCTTTAGGAGAACATCTTTTGACTTTGTACCCTACAATTTGGATCCAAGATCAAAGAGACACTTACTTTTTATATCTTCCTTCCGGGTATCTTTTGACTACTGAAGGATAACATGGACCTTTCGAGAGAAGGGTCTATTGTTCTTCTCTTGCTTCTGATTTCTATGTTGTTGCCATCTTTGATCCACAAAAGTATTGTATCCCAGAGAACCGACTGATATATCATTATGTTGATTTTTGTGGCATTTCCAAAAATAAAATGATGACATTGGCATCAATGGATCTCAATACTTAGCTAATGAGAAACCTGGGAATGATCCCTGTCTAGCAATGACTTTCCAACCTTTCAACAATGACCATATTTGCAAGAAAGATATGAATCTTCCATACACATGAATAAATATCATGGGTACATTTATTCATAAGAGGCTATATACAAGCTATAAATGATTTTGTCAATCATGCCTTCAAATATTTTCACAAATTTAACCCACGAATGATTTTACCTTCACTTATGTCTCCCAATAAAATAATTTACTAAAAAAATAAAAATCCAACTAGGGTGATAAATATCACCGAAGTGAGAAATGCTGGCTAGGGTGAAAAATAAATTTCACCAAAGTTCCTTGCATAAAACTCTCAGGCTGGCAGGATGCATAGTTCTGATACCACTGTAATATTCCAAACAATAAAAAATTTGATAGATCTAAAACAGCTTAGTGTTCTCATTTAATACAATCTTTCATCAAGAACCAGAACACAAGAAATGCAGCCATTTTATTTATATTATTCACTGAAAGTAAAATACATGCCCATACCATAAAATCCTGCAAATGGCATGCACAACTGCTTGAAAATGCCAAATATAAGAAACTGAAGCCTACTTGTGAATCTTGGATGGATCCACCACATAAACATCACCGCGGGGTTTTCGTCCCGGGATCAATGCTAGAACTAGCCAAGCCAGGTTCTCAACCCAAACATAATAAGATAGATAATACCAGAATGCTTCCAAATGCCTAGCTTCTCTCCCCTTTTATAGGCTTCATGGACTTTCTAGAGACCTTATTTTATTATTTTTCTTGAAAACCAACAACAAATACCATGGTTCAATACCATGAGAAAATCCCACGGTAACTGCCATGGATCAATTCTATCCACGTTGACTGGATCAAGAAAGGGAATATTACATTAAAATAGATTTTTGAATGCATAAATGGATTCAACACCTTGAAAACCCCTAGGGCACTCGAATTATGCAAATTAAACAATTTAAACTCACATTTTTAAAAATATCTATAAGAATTTAATCAAAATTAAGCAAAAAAACATGTCGGTGAAAAATGCCATTTCATCTATAAATTAAACTAGGCCTATTGTAATTACCACCCCTTCACATTGATGAATTTAATGATATACTCCCACAATTCACGACTACAATTAATGAGTAGCACATGGTGAGATTGTCAACTTTGGCCATGATTAGTGAATCCTTGATGTAAATATTCATAATGAACCACCATGACAAGTTAAGGAAATAATCAATGAAAACAGAGGGCGAGATTTCGTGTTAATCACTTAGGTAATGGCGTAAAAATAAATTACATAGAAATGGTTGTAAAAATGCTTATGTAGAGACGTGAAAGCTTTTCTATGTGGAATTGAGTTGTCCTTAGCATGTTACTGCAGAGATTAATTTAGCGTAGAGTATAAATAGAAAACCATACTTTCATTTCTCAGGACAAAGCAAAGCTAAACGAATTCATCATTTATCAAAGCCAAGATAAGAAAAGCAAATTCTTCATTTTTCATAGCCAACACAAGCGAAGTGAATCCTTCATTTTTTAAAGCGCAGATAATCTAAGCGAGGAGAGTAGAGAAGAACAATGGGAAATATAATCTGTTGTAGAGAGTTGGGCAACATAATCTTTTGCAACTTCTTCTCCTGCCTTCTCGATTCTTCTCCTTCTCATGCCTCCAACTCCACTTCTGAAAATCCTTCCACCTCTCATCATGCTTCCAATTCTGTAGAAGAAACTCCACTTCTGATCATCCTTCCACCTCTAATCATGCTTCCAATTCTGCAAAAGGCGAATCGTCTCCTAGGCTCGTTCTGATGGAGTCTGATCTATTAACAAGATACATGCATTAGTTGATGCTTCTCAACTCGACCTAGAAAAGATCGAAGTCGATATCCTTATCTATTGTATTTATCTTTCTTTAAAATATATGATACCAGGTATTCTCCGAATTTGTAATTAAGTTAGCAATATCCTTTATTCTAAACTTAATTTGATTGCAGATTATATCCATGTATATAAATAAAAATGAATTACATTCTAACCTAAATTTAACTTGATTGCAGATTAGAAATCCATGTATCTGAATAAATATGAATTACATTTAAGTGTGGCAGAGTAGAGGATGGTTTGAATGTTTTTACATACATTCATTTTTCTCCTTGGAAAGAAAATCCAGGTAAAAAACTAGAGGGTCGTGATTATTACCACCTCGGACTTTAGGAAGATGGTGTGCAACCTTTATCCCGATTGTAGATTCTATTTACTTGGGTAAGTTTCTTTGCGGGCTCACTTCTCTCATCATCTCTCTCACCATTTAATTAGATGGAGTTTACAATGACGTATTTGTCAAAGTAATTGTTTATTACTGGAAAACCTTCATATTCGAAAGCCTGCACGCGTGTTAAATATCTGTCCATTGTCCTCAAGCCATGTAGTGTAGAGCTCGAGGAATGGTATTATTGGTTACAATGTCTCGGTTGGAATTGTGCCTAGTTACGAAGCTACCAAATCTTGATGACAGTATATTGTGGTTGGCAGGGGTTAAATTTGAAGTCCGTTTACCATTTTTTCTCCTTTTTAGCACTGAAATACAATTGATTTAAAATTAAATATGTCATTTTTCAAACCCCTCTTCGCTGAAGGAGGCTGCGACGTTAAGGCTCATTTGGTTGTAATCTATTTCTTTCTCTTACTTAATACATGATTGATGTTTTGGTGCCCGTCTTGTGTTGATGTGATTAATCTTGCATAATAAGTTTAATTCTCCTTGACCAATTAGATAATTATGAATGCAATCATCGTTTCATATGTTGTTTTCATTCTCTGATCCTTGTGCGGGCACCTAAGTATCGCTGAAGGACCACGACGTGTCGGGACGAAGAGCACAAGACTGCTGCCACAACTACGCCAACTGTGTTGGATCAAAGGTAGGACATCTATCCCGACTCAGTTTCATTCATTAACTAGGAATCGATGCATTAGCATGTCCTCTTGCTGCTAGACCCACCCTAGGGCTAGAGGGATCACCTTTGTCCGCAAAGGGGATTTACCTACACAACAAGTTGGCGATTCCACTGGGGAATCGATGTGTGTTTTTCGTCTCGTTGTTTGTTGAGCATTTGGCTTGTCGACTCGACTTTGGTCGTTTAATCATTTTTCTGCTTTGCTTGACTTGCCTAACTGTTTTAAACCATCCTGTTCAGTTCCAGAGTGTCAAGTCTAACCTCTGCTCAGTGGTTTTATTTTTTTCCTATGGTTTTCTATCTCGGCACAGTTTTTCCTTGAACAGTCGTGTCGATTGGCACATATTTTTTTTTTTGTGCATCTACTGATTCATGCCTGCCCTTGGGGCCATGTCTACGAGTCTAGGTAAATCCCCTCCCTTTGCGGACATAGGCGATCCCTCTAGCCCTAGGGTGGGTTTACCTACACAACATAAATATCCTTAAAGGAAGTGGCATATGATTCATCTAACCTTTTGATCTACCAAATTGTATTTATGGATTTGCAATGATTTGTGATTCTATGAAAAAAACTTGTATTATTGTCATCCTCTTTTAAGAAAATGGATTTGCTTTTCATCCTCCATTAATTTTCCTTTGCCAATAGAAGTTCCTTCCACTTTCACTCAAAATCCTTTATACTCGTTTTTCTTTCCAGAGTAATAGGGGAAGAAGAAATTTTCTCCTAATAGAGTTGGATTTTTTATTGAACCTTGACCAAGGATTTTGAGTCCTCTTTTTTCTTACTTTTTCCCACTTGATGATAAAATATTTTTCCATTTTTGGATCTTGCTAGAATTCTATGGGGGGTGATTTAGGGGAGGATGTGGATATGGGAATCTAAGAGGACTTAATTTTGTTTATCAAGGAGGGAATTTCTAGCCATGTTGGATTGATCTTGAAAGTGGTTGGGGATTTTTAAGGGAAAGGATTAATGCAGACATATAGCAGAGTGTTTTCAAATGCAGTTTTCCACAGTTGTAATTCATAATGAGAAAAAGGTTTATGGAAAAACTATGTTAAGATTCGTTGAAACCTTCAACCATCACCAAGGACATGAAGCTAAAGACATAAGTGAAGAGGAAAAGGCCTTACTTATAAAAAATGTGTATTGGTTTCGGAAGAGAGATGTTAGGGAAGAGACATTATAATTTATTACAATTAGAGAAGGCTTTATTATTTAAAATCTTCTCTAATTTTAATAAATTCTAACGCCTCTCTTCTGACAAAAATACACATTTTTATAGGTAAGGTATTTTCCTCTTCACTTATTTTTTCAACTTCATAGCCCTCATGATGGGTGAAGGGTTCACCTAAAACGTTGGTCGTTTCAACGATTATTAACACAAATTTTCCAAAAGTATCTCTCATTATATAGCAGAGTGATCGAAACCTCCCCCAATAGTGGAACTTTGATTTATTTGAAACCCAAAGTCCGCCCAATATTCAGAGATGAGAAAATGATAAATTATTTTTGTAATGTGATATTGAACAACATTTTTTTTTTTTTTTAATTAAGTAGGGAGTAATTTCTGGGGCATGATGTCTAAGAGCCCCATATTTTCGATCACATTCTAACAAAAAAGAATAAGTGGGTTATATCGAGTCGATGGCCCCCAAATTTTCACTGCTCCAAGAGAAAAACTTAAATCGCCTCCCAATATGGCTTTTCCTAAGTCGAGAAGAGATAGCTAATTGAACTTGTTCCAATAAAAAAAATCCCATATATATTGATGCAAAGAAGGGATATTTCAAAATCTCTTAAGTACATGTCAGTGTCTAGGCTAGATTTGAATGACCATGCTAATTATATTTTACACCAGTTTGTATCCAATCCCATAATGAGACCCCCAAATCTACCAAACATGCAAATAATGAGGAAATCCCCAAGATGGGAGGAAATATTTTAGGAAGGTTTGAGCCTTTGATCCCTCAGTTATAGTTTCTTGGATGAATATGATTTGTAGAGAGCGGATGTTAACTATGCACTAAATACCCAAATTTTTTGAAGTGTTGGCCAGACATCTATAGTTGAGGAAAATGATTTTCATTTGGGAAGGGAAGCAAGGCCAAGGTCTCTAAGGGAACAATTGATGGATTTTTTCCCCTATATTTTATTTCCAAATGAGAAAGGTATTGAGCTATAGAAAGAGAGAGGATTTCCTACCTATTCCTATGAATTTCTTTGTACCTTCATGGGATGTCCTTAGTCCACCAACAAGTTTAAGTCATAAAGCTTAAGATGAGTTCGAGGAGGTAGACAAGAGGGGAAAATAAAATGAGAGAAGATTGTATCTAGGGGGGAAGAGAGGGAAGAGACGGGGTGGGGACAACCAAAGGGGAGAGAGCAGACACAACAAGGTATAGGTAGGAAACTAGGAGAGGGTGATGTAGAGAGTAGGGCTTCATGGAGAGGATTGAAGCACCCACAAATAATGAATTTTTGAAAATCAGTAGCAAGGATCAAGGGAATATAGGTAAAAAAACTAGAAGATAAATTAATTATGATAAAAAAGTAGGAAAACGGGATTCTAGAGTTTATTTCATGCCTTTGGATGGAAGTCCCTCTAGAGGTGAAGTTGATGGGGCTCTAGTGTTGGTGTTATTCATGTTGATAGGGTCCTGCAAGCCTTGAGTCTCTATAGGATACACAAGCACATCTTTGTCCATGTGAATCGATGAAACATGAGTTGAATTAGTGGGAGAAGGATTGGTCTCAACCTGTGGATTTTGAAGAGATTATAATAACATATGATATTTCTCGACTTAGGGCTTTGAGCTTTCCTCGAATGCATAATCCTCACTGAGATGTTTTTGTGCATGAAAATGAGTACATTTGTAGGGAACTCATTTTTATTCCAAACTTTATTGGTGTTTAAGTGAACCTATGCTAATAGATATTGAAGTTGGAAGCCCTTTATTCAAGTTCATGCCCACCAATATTCTATCCATTCCCATATAACTGGTAGACTAATAGGAGTATTCTTCCCCATAGAAGAAGTTGAGGGTATTTCCTATTTCTTTGAAAAAATACACCAACCAAAATATTATGGGGAGACCAAGAAGCCTTACCCAAATAAGTATGACGAACTATTTTTCTGATCTAGCATCAAAATGGATTGTCTAAGGATTTAGATAGAGGGTTCGAGAGCCCTAGAAACAATGACCATCGAATATTTTTTTTTCATTTGACTCCTCACATGTGAGCCATCCTATCATCCATTTTCTAGGATTAGGAATTTTTGAGGTTATCCAAGGAGGGGTTCTAATTTTATCTCAATCCAACACTTGAGGACCACCATAGGCATTCTTCTACTAGTGAAACAATGTACTATCACTTCCTTCTCCATTGTCATAATTTTTTTCAACTCTATATCCTATCCTAGTACTAGGGATGGTTCCTATTTCTTACACGTAATTCACTTCCTATGATATCTAGGGTTTTATCTGATAGGTGGAGGTGGGGACACCAGATACTTACGGCTTTGACCACCTCCACTTCAAATTTCTAGAGACACAAAATTGTTGAGGAAGTTGAAAAGAGTATAGGGGTACTATCGGCTCAATAAGAGATCTAGCAAGGATGGATGATAATGCCAAAATATGGGAAAAACATAGGTGCCTAATGGAGAGATAGGATAAAGGGATCGATAGAGGGGAATTGACTGATATGAGTTTGATTTAGGCCAAAACTGACATATTTCGAGGAGATATGAGGAGAGACCACACACTTCATAATTTCAGGAGGTGCACTCATAGGATAATGCTAGAAAAATTACCCCATCTTCATTGTGGCAATTATATCAACTGAACTAGGAGGTATAGTCACCTTCCTCAAACATAATTCCTTTAACTATTTCAAATTTGTGAATGATCGAGGAACACACCAGATTTGGAGGACTTCTGATAGGTCCTTGGAGTAAGCGACAATATCATTGTACAATACTAATAGTTATGTGCAATGCAAAGGATATAGTGTCAATTTGGGGGGAACCAAGGCCCTTAACCCTATTGTATATGAACTCATGAAGCCATTGTTAAACTAAACCCACACTAACAATACTAGAGTCTCCAAAAAAAGTGGTTATATATATTTACATATAACTGATTTTAAGTTTAATGTCCACCTCTTTTATTTATTCACCAAAAGTGGAATTAGTTAAAATCTTCCACACACAAACTTTTATTTATTGAATCCATTAGATTTTTATGTTTCCTAAAGTTTGAAGTATCGAGTGTTCCTTCATATACAAAGATTTAAAAATATATTTAATTTCATGTTAATAATATATATATTAAATAAATATTAAATAAATATGTAACTCTTTCTCTAATTAATATGTAATTCCACGTAAAAATAATATAATTGATATTACATGATATGCAATCCATTTTAGGGTGTTGGCATCAGATAGTTAAAATAAAAATATACTAAATATTAGTAAAGAAAATAATAATTTACTTTTTAATATTAAATAAATATGTAACTCTTTCACTACTTAATATGTAATTCCACATAAAAATAATATAACTGATATTACATGATATGCAATCCATTTTAGGGTGTTCGCATGTGATAGTTAATATAAAAATATACTAATAACAAAAAAAATGTTAATGTTTATGTTAGATAACATAATTTTTTATCAAGTTTATATGAAGAAAAACAAAGTAATTTAATTGAATTGATTTTTTTTTTTTTTTCTTTTCATTGTTAGTGATATGTGTAGTTTATTGAATTTTAATATATATATATATATATATATATATATATATATATATATATAGAGAGAGAGAGAGAGAGAGAGAGAGAGAGAGAGAAAGAGAGAGACTTGTGGATGTAGGCTTTTTAGTTACAATATAGTTAAGAGATGTATTAATATTTTAATATGTAGAATGTGCATCATATATATATATATTATTTCATTAATAATTTTTTTTATGGAGATTTGTAATTCATTCATTTTTTAATATGGAGTTGACAAAAAATGAATGAATTACAAATCTCCATAAAAAAAACTATTAATGAAATAATATATCTATATATATATATATATAATTATTATTTCATTAATAGTTTTTTTAATGGAGATTTGTAATTCATTCATTTTTTAATATGGAGTTGACAAAAAATGAATGAATTACAAATCTCCATAAAAAAAACTATTAATGAAATAATATATCTATATATATATATATATAATTATTATTTCATTAATAGTTTTTTTAATGGAGATTTGTAATTCATTCATTTTTTAATATGGAGTTGACAAAAAATGAATGAATTACAAATCTCCATAAAAAAAACTATTAATGAAATAATATATATATATATATATATATATATATATATATATATATGGCTTGAATAATTAGGCGCATTACTCTCTCAAAATTATTTTCTACTTCTAAATATGATTGGGCATGTATCAACATCTCTCTACAAGCTAGTATGAGGGAGATGTTATCATATAATGTTACTTTTAAAAATAATAAAATAATCCCCCGATCAGGGTGCGATCTTGGTACTGATCCCTAAGCTGGATAATGATGAAATCATTAAAGGAGGGGCCTTATGTCCTATAAGCTAGGATGGCTAGCATCAAGTGGAAAATAGAGGGAGGCGACGAAGGTCATGTGCGAAGGACAAGACTCACCTCACGAGGGAGTCATCATATGGTAAGTGGTGATAAAATGGTATGGAGACGCCGGTGGGAGGCTATTATCTAGGTATGATATTCTGAGAGCATAGCTCCGCAGGTGAAGTGTAACGAGACCAGTTTTGATAGGAGCGAAAAACCAGTGAACCACAGGTTGCGACACCCAACTTGTCAAGGGTATGTTGCTCTATCCTTTACACTGTTTGTCTCCTGAGTATGGATATTGTTGGCAATTGCATGTTTACAGTTTCACAATGGATTTTTTTGTTGGGTATAATGGCTTCACTGGATGCATGGGGTGCGAGGCAGTTTTATGGGTTTTTACCTGGGTTGAGAAATTCAATTTACATCTTATTTGGAATTGTGCTTCATAAAATTGGGGATAGGGGGATGGGTAGAGGAGAAGGTGATTGCAAAATCTTGAACCGACCAGGTTGGCCACCCAAGCTGCAAGTTGGCAACACCAACCTGACATGCACATTAGATTGATAGAGAATGTTGTGGTTACCATATATCGTTGCTACTCCTCTGGGGAGTGCAGGAAAGAAAGGATTAAAACTGCTATAAGGACAAGAGGGCCGTCTGGGGGGACCCGACACAGATCTTCGGGTAGGGACATGAGTCATAATCATGGTTGCGGCATGGGAAGTTGGGTTATGAATTATTTGACTCGGCTCATTGATAATATATTGTATGTGTGTATGGCTCTCATTGTTGTCACAGAGATAGGTTCCAGACAATACTTCAGGAACTCAATTGGGGGCACACAGGAACGTTGCTCCACTATTTTCCAAACCGCTACAGGGAAGAGAACTCTGATAGCACGTGCAAAGAGTGTAAAGGAGGAAGCTGGGATGGAATGCAGGAGGCAAACCTGGAAGCAGGGTGCGTAGAAAGAGCAAGGAGAGCCCTCCTCCTAGGTGTCGAGGAGGTCAGGCCACAAACCTCAAGCCAAACATATTAAGGATGCCACTCAGGCATATGTCCAAGAAATTCTGAGCCAGGTCAGGAAAGTAATAACGAAGTGGGAGGAGGCCCTCACTCGCCAAGCGGAAGAAGAAGATGCATTTATGGAAGGATAACTTATCGTACCCGACTCGAGTAACACCAGAGGCAGAGTTTCACAGTACCAACAAACCCTTCATTTGTATTGGAGGATGAAGCACTTGCTGGCTAAATCCATCATGCATACCACTGATTTCATGTAGGTAGATCTCGCAATGCAGGAAATTCAAAAGGATTTCCAGCTCTTGCAGTTCCAAGTTCCACAACAGAATGCCCGCTTGGGTAGAATTGAACAAATCCTTAAGAGGCCACAACAATCTGAGATGCCCAGGTCTAGTACTAGAGACCCGACGCTCATCGAGTCCTAAGAGGAATAACCTTTTTACTTGTTCTGCCAGCTTACTGTTATGTTTATGTATATTTAGATGAATAACATAAAAAGCAACAACCTTAAAAAGACAAAAATTTTCAAGGATTTAGACAATTCGACTTATAGAGCTGAATATGATAGACTAAAGACATTCTAGTTTTGGATGGCATATAATTCTTTTTGATGGCCAACAGACCTGGTTTCCCAACAAGGCAAGTTGACGCCTCTACCTCAGAAGATAATATCTATTGTAATCTACCTTGTTTTGAAAAATGAATGAAAATGAAAGGTACTGCTCAGCTTACAAAAATTAAATAATAAAATAATATTTACAATAACAATTTAAAAAAATAATAATAATAAAATAAAATATATGTGGTCCATAATTTCCACCTTGATTTTACATCCACTTTATATTGAGATAAAGTAATTGAAAGTAAAGGAAAAAATAATTTTTTTTAATAATAAAGAGAGATGTAATTCCTTAACTACTTCAAAAGATTTGTAATTAATTGATTTTTTAATATGTAGTTGACATTAAATATATATATATATATATATATATATATATATATATATATATATATATATATATATATATATAATGTATTAAATATAAAGGGACTGACATTAAAATGAATGAATTGCAAAACTCACATTACCTAGCAAACCATATATATATATATATATGGTTTGCTAGGTAATGTGAGTTTTTCAATTCATTCATTTTTTAATATGGAGTTGACATGTAACATTATATATATATGGTTTGTTTGGTAATGTAAATTGTGGTTTGAGTAACTAGGGGCATCTAATCAATCAACATTGTTTTTTACTTCCAAATATGATTGGGCATGTATCAACATCTCTCTCTACAACCCAGTATGAGGGATAAGTTGTCATGTAATGTTACATTTCAAAATAATAAAATAATATTTACAATAACAAATTTTAAAAAATAATAATAACAAAAAAAAAACTTTATTTTTTATAAAGTAATTGAAAGTAAAGGAAACAAATAATTTACTTTTTAATATTAAAAAGACATGTAAATGATTTAGTAAGTTAGACAATTCTATATAAATAATATAATTTATATTACATGTGTAATCCATTCTATGTTTAGTTGATATGTAATAGATAAAATAAAAATATATTATAATAAAAAAATATTTTATTGTTAGCAATAAATAAAATATTTCAATGTCCATATTAACTAAAATAGTTTTTTTTTTTTTGTAAATTATGCGGAGCTATTCACATTAATCATAAAACATATATTACAAAAAGAGCCACCTTGGCTAACAACCGCAACTCTAGTAAGAGCGCAAGATCAATCCCATTCTCAGGGATCTTGAAACAGGGGAAGGGAGACTGAGTAGGGAGATCGGAAACAAAGAGCATAATGTAGACAAAGAGCTCGTAGGCTCAACACAGCAAAAAACTTGAGAAGCAGGCCATAAACAAGAGAGAAACACAGAATTAAAGGCCCGAGGGGGGCGGCACCGGGTCTTTGTCGCCGAAGAAATCATCGATATTGATCGGTCGTTCGGGAGTACCTTCCTCAAGGTCAAAGCAGGGGCAGTGAGAAGGCCCAACACCTAGAGGAGAGCCCTTTGAAGGGGCCTCGAATTTAACCCTGAGATTAGGATCATCGGCTTTCTGATGAAGCCCTGATTTTCTCTTCAGCAGCTCGTAATGTGGTGAAGAACTGTCAACAAATCTTAGATGATGAACCGTCTTGACATAGGTTTCGAATTTGTTCGAAAGGGATTGAATCTTTTTATCCATCTGCCTACTGACTCTGCTCTGCTCTTGGAGCGCCATAGAAAGGAGATTTTTTTTGTGCCAGTGAAGGTCTATGGCGCGCGTGTAGAGGTTTTCCCTGCTTCTTGTTAAACCTGGGTCCGAAATCCAGTGGCATTCATGGTCCACAGTCTCAGTCGGGGTGGCCTGACGACGAGCCGCTGCTTCAGTTTCCAAGTCATCCATAATCTCCCTCGCAGGTGTCAGGGTGTTGTCCCTGTAAAAACGAGTAGCATTACGAGCCCGAGTTTTCGCCCTAGTGACAGGGTGACGGGAGGGGTTCTCCCACTGGGTAGTGCGGCTGTGCCGGATGGGAGGAGGAGGATGCCTACGACGAGGGGCCATGGTAGGAGACATAAACCACGAAAGGAAGAGGGCCAGCGGCAGGCACTGCACCGGGGAACTAGAAAAAGTGCCACAAGAGGGCCAGAGGGAGGACAAGGTAGGGGTGCAAAAGGCCGAAAGGCTGCAGCTAAACTTAGCGAAAGGGGAGTTGAACCAGAGAGTGAAATGAGGAAAAGAAGCCAGGTGAAGAGAATTTAAGGGCTCATGCTCAGGTTGGCTGGCCGCGGGAGAATGATTATGATGCACACATAAATTTTTAATGGTGTCATGCGGGGAATAAAGACTAAGCATGGGAGCGTGCCAAGGTGATCTGATCAAGGATTGGCCACCTCCCGAAGAAATCAACGGAGCGCTAAATGAGTACAATGCCATGATGATTTTTAGGATCGGGCGGCTGCAACATGACTCCTGCCTTGTGCAGGTCATTGTTATTGATAATTAGACATTCCTTCTTAACTTCGGGTGATTCGATTGCGCTCCACCCATGGGAGACGAGTCGTTCATGGGTGGTTACCCCCTGGTTGGCTATGTAGTCGGCCAGACTGTTGGCCTTTCTTCTTACCGCATGAAACGATAACCCCCTCGCTTCCATGATGCTGTCATTGATTTGATGGAGAATTCGGTTGAGGCGCCTGCTGTCAGAGACCCTGGCCACACTTCGACCTTGCTGCAATTTCCTGCAAGCTTGGGTAGCGACATTTGAGTCTCCTTCGACCTGAAGGGGCCAATAGTTGTTCTGATTGGCAATGACCAGACCCTTGGCCATCGCTTGGAGCTCAGCCACATTGTTGGTAGTATGCCTCAAATTTCCATAGTATATCCATAGAATGCAACCCTGAGAATTGTGAAAAACACTGCTAAAGCCAGTCCTGCCCGGGTTGTTTTTAGACGCCCCGTCATAATTGAGCTTGAAAAAAGGTTGGTCAGGAGGGTGCCAGAAATTCAGGGGATCGGGATTGATAGAGTTAGATCAGGGAGAGGAAACAATGAGGGGGATGGGAAGATTAAGGAGAGAAATGATTCTGCGATCAGCTGTGGATGGAGGGTGAGGGGAATTTGGGAGCTTGGCAATGGAGGCATATTCTCTCAAAGTGATCTTGATTTTGTTAAGAATCTATTCTTTCTTGGACGAACGGTTTCTGAAAATTCGAGAATTTCGCTCTTTCCAGAGAGCCCAGCAAATGATGCCTGAGAGAAGGTTCCAAGCCAGATTGATAAGAGGATGGCTAGAGAAGGCAGGGCGCCAATTTTCCAGGGTTCTATGAATGGATTCAAAAGAGAAATCAGAGGTTTTGAAAACCAACAAGAGCCAAGACCAAATGTTGGAAGCATAAGGGCAAGTGTTGAGGAGGTGGTTGGTTGATTCAGAGTCAGAGAGGCATAGAATACAAACTGAGGGGCCTTTGAAACCTTTCTTTTGAAGATTGTCCCACGTCAGAATTTTCCTATGCGTGATAAGCCAAAGAAAGAGAGTGATCTTTGGCCAATGCTTCCTGCTCCAGAGTCTTTTCCATATACTGTCCACTTGAATAGAGGTGGGATTTTGTAGGATGTTGTATGCTTCTTTGATGTTGAAATTACCTGTTGGGTTGGATCCCCAACGAAGAATGTCTGGGCCGTATTCTTTTTGAATTTTCCAGTTGATGAGCTCCTTAGCTAGAGAGTTTATGGATTGATGGAGGTGGATAGGAAGAGAGTCTTTGAGATTCTCCCAGTCCCTCCATTTAGAAATTTCTGTAGGTTTCCAATAGTCTTTTACTCTTATTTTGTTTTGCGCTTCCAAGTATTCTTTTCCTGGCCTATAAATCTCTTTGTCTAGTCTAGGGCTCTACTCCCAAGCATCTTCACAAAATAGAGCCTGCTGACCATTATTTATCTCCCAGAAGTTGTGCTTTTGAATCAGCTGTCTATTTTCCCAAGCTTTATTCCACATGGGGGAACCTTTAAGGTTTCCCGAGAGCCGGATGAGAGAGGCCCAAGGGGTTATGGGAGCATATTTGGCTTTCCAAAGCACTGCCCAGTTGGTGGAAGGGCTAGTTAGCCAACGCTACCACGTTATAGCCCCCATGGCCTTACCCAAGAGATCAAGATCTCTAAGGCCAAGCCCTCCTTCATAAATGGGAGTGCACACTTTATCCTAGGAAACCAAAGCCCATTTTCCCTTGATGGCTTTGCCTCTCCAAAGGAAGTCCCATTGACTTGTTCTGATCTGGCTTGAAATGGAGCGAGGAGCTGCAATGGCCGAGAAGAGGAAAAGGGGCATGGCTTGAAGGACCGAACGAAACAGGATTAATCTAACCGCCAGATTGAGGGCCCTAAAAGTCCAATTGGAGATTTTCTTCTTGAGCTTCGAGATAAGAGGTTCCCAGTTCGAGTAGGCCAGAGGTTTTTCAGTGAGGGGAACACCTAGATATTTAGAGGGGAAGAAGCTTTTCTGGAAGCCTAGGATGTGGGCAATATGAGTTTGAATTGCAACAGGGGTGTTGAGGAAAAATATTTTGGATTTTGCATGATTGACATCCAATCCCGAGGCCAGAGAGAAGTCTTCCAGGATTTTTTTGAAGGCAAGGGCTTCCTTAACCGAAGGGAAACCCATAAGGAGCGTATCATCAACAAACTGCTGGTGAGTTGAGGGAGGGAGATGGGGATAGAGCTGAAGGCCGGAGATGAGAACTCTGGAGGAGGCAACCGAAATGGATCTACCCAGCCCTTATACTAAAATGATAAAGAGGAAGGGAGATAGAGTATCCCCTTATTTGATGCCTCTCGAAGGATTGATGATCGAGGTGGGGGATCCATTAAGGAGGATGGAAAATAAGGCTCCAGAAACAAGGGCCATGATCCACTTGATGATCTCTTTATTGAACCCAAAAGCTGCAAGCGTAAGTCTGATATAGCTCCAGTTGATCTTATCAAATGCTTTGGACATATCCAGTTTGATTAGCATCCCTGGTTTGCCTTGGTCTTTGAGCGTGTGGATGATTTCTTGAGAGAGAATGATGTTATCCATGATCTGCCGACCTTCCACATAACCCGTTTGGTTTGCTGAAATTAGCAGAGGCAGGAGAGGCTTCATACGATTGGCCAGAACTTTTGAAATAATCTTGTAGATGACATTACAAAGAGCAATGGGCCTAAATTGATCTGAGGAGTCTGCTCTTTCAGATTTAGGAATGAGAGCAAGGAAAGTTGCGTTGAGAGAGGGAAAAATAGATTTTTTTATTCTAGATTCCTCCACCAGATCATAGACTAAGTCCTTTATAGTGTTCCAACAGGCTTTGTAGAAATCGATGGTGAATCCATCAGGCCCAGGGGATTTTCCATTCGGCATTGACTGAACCGCTTCTTCCAATTCCTCCATGGTTATATTTTTTAACAACATTTGATTGTGATCTTTGGTTAAGATGGTTGGGATATGATTGGTGATTTTCCTAATATGCTCTTCATTGTTCGGGTTACTTTCAGTAAGGATGCTCATGAAATAAGGATGAAGTTCTTCCTCTATTTTCTTATGAGTGTCAAGCATCTGCCCTTGGTTGTTCCTGAGATTAAGGATCCTGTTATTTTTCCTGTGTTGGATCATAGATTTATGGAAGAAGGATTTATTTCTTTCTCCATCCTTGAGCCATTGGATCCTTGATTTCTGTCGCCATAGTGTTTCTTCCTGAATTACCCGAACCTCCCATTCTTTCTGGAGCTCCATTTCTATTTGTTTGGTTTCCTCCACAGTCCCATTCTGAATGATTGTTTGTTGTAATGATTTTAACTTTGACTCTATGATATTTTTTTTCCATAGTGATATCTCCGAAGGTTTCTTGATTCCAATTTTTTAGTTCTTGCTTGATGAACTTAAGTTTTTGGTGGAAACCGTTCATCTTGCTCCCCTGAAGGGGAAAATATTTGGTCCACCATTCTTTGATTTTGTCTTGGAATTTTGTATGGGAAAGACAGAAGGCTTCAAACCGGAAGGGCGCGTTTTTTGGGTGCTCAGAGGTTTGGAAGGTTAGGACGATCGGCCAATGGTCAGATCCTGCCTGCGGAGCAATAAAAGCCTCCGTTTCCAAAGAGGAGAGGAAAATATCTTTAGAGAGAAGGAAACGATTCAGTCTGGAGGCTATCTGATGTGCTCCCCCTCTTTTGTTGTTCCAAGTGTGGATACCATTTTTTGTTGGGATATGTATGAAGTTAAGGTCCTCAATCATGCTTTGGAAAGCCTGAGAGTCCAAATCTAGACATCAGATACCACCCCTTTTTTCATCTAGATTTAGGATCATATTGAAATCTCTCGCCAGGATCTGGAGCTTGTGATCCAGAGGCCGGAGAAATTTTTTTAGTTGGTTGAGCCAGGCAAGATGCTCTCTGACAGTATGAGAACCATAGACATTGGTGATACATATATTCTCTTTGGTACCTATGATTTGGAGAATTGTGGTGAGGGCATGCTTAGATGCAAAGGAATCAATCAAATGAAACCTTGAATCTTTTCAGAAAGTGGCAATACCACCTGCAGTGCCTGTTGCAGCGATGGCCACGTGACTGTACTGCTTCCTGAAGCAGGCCTGCTGAATGTTCATCATTTCTGACAGGTCACTTTTTGTTTCTTGCAACATTAGAATGTTTGTTTTCCCTGAGATTATTTTGGATTTAAGAATCCTTTTTTTTGTAGGGCTGTTGAGTCCCCTGATATTCCAAGGTGTGCAGTTCATAATAAAAAGTTGGGAGTGAGAGAGAGAACCTTTACCTTGCCCGCATTGATTAGGTTTAATCCCAGCTCTTGGAGGTGTTGTCCATTCGCTTTCCATCCCCTTATTTTTGGTTGTCCCTTGGTGATCTGGTTATTGGCCTTGAGAGTTGCTTTGATGCTCCCACCTTGATTTTTCCCTCCCTTGCTCTAGTGCTCTCTTAGCTTTTGAAAGTTCTGTTGCAGAGAGTATGCCTCTTCTATTATCTTGAGGTGGTCTTCTAGTATACCCTCGAATCCTTTTGAGGTCCACTCCTTTGAAAGCTTATGAAGATCCATCCCCATTAGAATTTCCTCTATAGATTTTTCCTCTGAGGTGGGGAGGTCCTGTATGTAGTCCATTTCTGTTTCTTCCTGTGATGCCTGGGCTATTGATGAAGGGTTGATGGTGTTCTCCATTTCTGTGTCCATTTCCTTATGTGGTTCCTGGATCTGTTCTGCGCAGTTACTGGGCTATCCCTTTTCCTCTGTTGTTCGTGAGAGTATTTCATACCTATTTTGTGTCACATGCTTGAGGGCTTCCTTTCCTCCATTATTCCTTCTTCGTTGCTTGTTTTTGTGTGTTACTTTGGTGAAACCTTGTTCGTCCCTAGCTCCTGTTGGGCTCTCTTGCGGGGGTGGTTTATTTTGAGGGAAATCTATGAAGAGATGACCGTGCTCGTGGAATTTTCGACATCGGAAAGGAATGTGCTCGTAATCGACCACCTGGGTCCATGTTTCGTCCCTGAAGTTCTGGATGACGGCTTCAGGTAAAGCTCCAGAAACATCAATATAGGCACATATACGAGCATGTGAGATGTAGTGACCATTCCTAGTGCCTTCTAACATTTAAATGTATTCTCCCAGTCTATTTCCAATGGCTTGAAGCACCGAGGTTGCCCAATAGTCCGTAGGGAGAGAGTATAGTCTGATCCATACAGGAACACGAGTGAAGTCTTCTTTTTCGGGCATGACGTTCTCCTTCCAGAATCTCATGTATAGTCCGGCTGAGTTGAAGAAGTACGACCCTCCTTCGAATATGTGATCCTTATCCTCCAGAAGAGAAAAACATACAGTGAAGAAACCCTTCGAATTGAGCTGAAGTTCTATGGCCCCTCTAGGATTCCATTTGGCTTGTATCCAACCTTTCAGAGCTCTTTCAGAGGGCCAGATTCCCATAAACTTACATATAACCGCATGTTCCTTCATGTACTCTCTGTAAACCTCTATGTCTGTTTCTTGAATGATTATTTCTGGGACTTTTGCTACTTTTGGATGACAGGCCTTTGCTGATTGAAACTTGTCCTGATCTGTCGCAGTGACTCCCGAGCCTGGGCTGTCAGGGTTTTTTGACGAATGTGAAGTGCAAGCCGTATCCCCCAAATTATTTTTCCCTCCATTGTTAGAAGCACCCTGCTGAGAGCCTTTGACAGATTTGTCTTTTAATTCATGAATAGGAGAGCGTGGGCGGAGTTCCTGATCTGACCTAGGAACGGCAGAAGATGAGATAAGGTGCGTGAAGAAGGAGGTGTTAGGTGCGAGGAAGGAGCCCACGACCTGATCTTTGAAAGATGGGCTCGCACGAGGGACCGCCTGCTCCATGGCGTCCAGGGAGCGCATTGGTGAGCCAAACCGCGAGGGCAGAGCCCATAGAAGCCTGCAGCAAGAACAGGGGAACCTAGGGTTAGGTCATGCACCAGAGCCGATCATCCGCAACTTTGGGACATATCATGACATTGTGCAAAAAAAAATAAAAAAAATAAATAAAAAAATAAAAAAAATAAAATAAAATAGTTTTATATAAATAAACTAATTTAAATTAATAAACTTCTTATATTTTTATGTCTCATTATAAGGAATATGTATAATTTATTGCATTTTTAATATAGAGTCGATATATAACATTTACAAAATATTTATATGTCTCATTATAAGGAATATGTATAATTTATTGCATTTTTAACATAGAGTCCATATATATATATAATTTTTTTTTTTAGGGAGATTTACAATTAATTCATTTTTTAATATGATGTTACTTACATTGTTTACACACCAAACACAAATCACACTATATTTTATTGATCAAATAATGGTTACATATATAAGAATAGATCACCAACTAGAATAAACGTAGATCTAATTTACTAAAAATTGCTAACCTATAAACTCACAGCAATTAACAACGCACATGGAAGTATTAATTCAAATTATATTGAGATGTAATATTTTAAATATTAATAATAAAAATTATTTAAAAAATAATTTTAGAGAGAGACAATCGTATGAATATATGTCTACTTCTAAATAGGATTAGATTAACACATGTATTAACATTTTAATGTAGAATGTAAACCATCAATAAAATATTTCAATGTAAACTCTTGTTCCATTAATAAGTTATTTAGGTAGATTTGTAATTAATTCATATTTTAATATAAAGTTGACATATAACATTTTAAATATTAATAACAAAAATATACAACATTTAAAAAAATATTTATAACAAAAATAATTGTATACAGGAGTCCTATGTATACATGTTTTCTACTTCAAAATATGATTAGGGCATGTATTACCATTTTAATTTGTAGAATGTAAATACCATTTTATTAGTTAAACACACACACATACACACATAGATATATATAAAGATAGATAATTATTATTGCATTGATAAATTATTTAGGGAGATTTGGAAATTAGTCATTTTCCATCATTGGAATTTTTAGATCAATGTCTCGCTCACCTGAGTCCACCTAGAGCTAATATTGGCATAGAGGGGCATCTCTGTTGAGTTTACATTCCATAATTATGGTCCGGAGCACATCCACCTCTGTTTATTAAGTAATATCCTTCCCCCTCCTGCCACCACTAGATTTTTTTTAGAAGCCCCATCATATTGTAATATTATTTTTATGTTTTTTTTTCTTCCAATCATCTAGCTAGGCGAATGCAATCTTGAAGAAAGAGTTTTTTGTGAGGTAACAATTTAATCAGGCAGGCAACCCATTAATCTTCAAGAGAAACAAGAAAGCGACCTCTAAGGAGAGAGTTGAGTTCAAGACATTGGAAGAGGGCTTTTAAAGCTACAGACTTAACTAAAAAGGAGATACTTTTGAAAATCACAAAATTCTGAGAAAGCCAAATTTTCCAACAAATGAATTTGGGGAGGGTAAGCCAAAACATATTTAAAGCAGGATTTGGTCTAAAGGGAGCCCAAATAGTGTCTATTCCAGGTGGAAAATAACCGTTAAAGGCCAAAAGGCCATTGGACTCCATGAACCAAAGGTGCAAGGGCGATCGACCAAACAACCTTAGTGTAATAACATTCCAGAAAACAATGGGTGATAGATTCCTCGTGGTTTTCACAAAGGGGGCATCTCGAGGGACCTTAGATGTATCTCTTCCTAATATTCTTTGTGTTTGGAATATTCTTGTGGAGAAGCAACCAACAAAATATATTAAATGTAGCAAGAGCATAGGCGCCCATATTTTTCTCCAAAGAGAGGATTTGGGAGGAATTTTAGATTGGAAGAGAAGGTCTAAATAACCCTTTTTGATTGAGTAGGATGAAGCTTTCTAGTTAATTTTGTACTATGAGTGCTGATTTATGGGAGAACTTCCGACCAACTTCCTTTTTATAACTTCACCAAGGGGCTTAATTAGGTCAGGGAGATCACCCAAATTCCATTCAATCCAAAGACCATCTTCATTGCATTGAGAGATGTGAGCCATAGTTTTTATTCCCCTTAGGCACAAGTGGTCCTTTAGAGGGCATAATTCCTCCATATACTCAAGTCGCAGGTGGTCGAGTATAGGATCTTCCTAAAGTGTGATATTTTATCCATTCCCAAGGATCCAATTAAGATGTGAATTGATAAAAAAAGGAGGTCGACGAGAGGAGCTTCTAGATAAGAGAACATTTCCTAAATTGTTAATATGCCTTGGGTCGCTATTGGTATTTTCCCTTCATGATTTGAGCTCACCATGAATTTGGTTAAGTGTTCAGTTTTTAGTTGAGTATTCATTAGAGAGGGGTCTCTTATACCCAGGCCCCCATGAAGTTTTGGGGCTTGAATGGTGGTCCATTTTATAAGATGATTTTTTTTTGTAGTAGACTTGCCCCCTCCCACAAAAATTTTCTAGGTTGGACCCCCAAATTATATTGGATATACTTGGGGGACATTGGAGTATAAAATTGGAATAGGGGAATGGCTAGAAGAACTAATTTAGTTAGGACTACTTTGTCAACGAAATTGAGCCAACAAGCTCCCCAATTATCCATTTATATTTTATTTTATACAAAGTATTATGCCACGATTTGGAGGGTTTTTTTAAGCATATAAAAATTCCCAAATATTTGAATTTCATCCAGTCCACAACCATGTTGAAACCTAACACTTCCCCATTTTTGTTTTGTTGAATCATACTGATGTTCCATGTGAAAATTTGGGATTTCGCCTCATTCACCAATTCCCCGGATGCAACAAGAAATTTGTCTAGCAACCTTTTGTACCTTTTGGAAATCACAACCAAAGCTCCCCCTAGAAGAATCGTGCCATCTGCAAACTATCCATGATTGATGCTCTTGGTTCCAACAGAGAAGCAGATCCCTAATAATCAATCAATGCTTCTTTCCTACTCCAAGTGGATGCTCAGAGATTCAACCACTATAATATATAAGAATGGAGAAAGGGAGAATCCTTGTCTTAGACCCCTAGTGGCCTTGAAGAAACTTGTTCCTCTTCCATTAGTAAGGCGGATATCTAAGGAGAACCAGTACACAGGGACACCTAATGAATAAATCAATCTGCAAAGACCCTTTTTTTCATGACTTTGGAAATAAAACTATGTTGAACTCTATCAAATGCATTGGCCATGTCTAGTTTAATAACCATGCCCTAGTCACCGCTTCACAAAATTGAATCAACAATTTCTTGAATTATAATTACATTGTCAAAAAAAAATTTCCCCAGGACAAAACCCCATTTATTTTTAGAGATGACACATGGAATAATTTTCTTGCGGCACATTGCCAAATGTTTAGAGATAATCTTGTAAGAGAAATTACAAAATGAAATTTGTTGAAACCTGGTAAAGGAAGACGGATTAGTCTCTTTGGGGATGAGAGCTAAAAAAAATGTATTCCTCCCCCCATATAGAGTCGCTTTAACAAATAGCCAATCATTCTGACCAGGTCCCTATGGGTTACATCCCATAAATGATGGTAAAAATGGCCAGGGAAGCCATATGGGCCTGAGGTTTTTTCCGAGTGAAAGGAAAATACTACTTAATTTATTTCTTCGAAAGTGGGGGGAACAATGAGAAGTGCATTCATCTCCTATGTGACTAACTCGGGGACCTATTCCAACATGAAGAGCTTATGCTTCTCATTTATTTGATTAAGGGATGGTTGATGGGCAAAGTTGTACTGCCGACAACAAGGGGGTCTCCCCGGTGAAAGGTCCCAATTAGACATCACACCGTTTGGGATAGGGGCCCCATCCAGTATATGGGCCCGGCTGCCGCCATAAGTGTTTCCACTCTTGGCTGTCGAATGAGAAGATGATGGAGCAGAGGCAAAGGTGAAACAACCAATCATTTAAGAAAAATCAACCCAATATTGACGAACCGTAAACAAAGATACAAGCAAGTCTAAGCAGCAAAATAAAAGGGGGGTATGCCGTGAGTGGGATCAGTGAGCCGAAAAAACCAGTCAGACATACATGGAAGAAAACATGCCAGAAGTTAACTGCAAAGTAGTTCACAATAGATCACTGACGTGGCAAGGAACAAACAAACACTGATTCAAGAGCAAACGTACATGCAACCACTATGAATTAGTTCATAATCAATTGCATGCATGAAAGCACCCGTACAACATAGTGAAATATTAGACAGCTAGTACTATCACCACAAACAAACACGTGAATCAGTGCCGTAAAAGACAATATATTATTAATGCTGCAGCAACATCAAATACATGTTTACAACTTGTCGAAACCCAATAGTGGAGCATGGGCTATTCATCTCAATGCATGATACAAACCCTAGCCTTGTTACCTCTATCTCTACTTGATACCAAGAGCTGAGTGCCTTTAGCTCTCCAGCACCAATTCCTTTGCCATATTGGCTTTAATTGCAGAGCTAAAAGTCCTTTGTATCCTTTCTCAAGGGTTTACATATAGGCTGAGATGACTCTTGAGTTTCCCTTGACTCTTGGTCTTCCCGACTGTTGGGCTGGCTTATGACTTGGGCTATTTGCGACCTGCAACCCAGGGTTATATGTGACCTGGGACCTGAGGTCATCTACGACCTGCGACCTTGAGCAATCTGCGACCTGTGACCTGAGGTCATCTGTGACCTGCGACCTGCGACCTGAAGCCATCTGCGACCTGTGACCTGGAGTCATCTACAACCTACAACCTGGAGTTTTTTCTCTTCTGCATTCTTCTTTCGGTGATCTTTGGATTTCACAGCAAGATGCCTTTTCCTGCATATCAGTCCTGTGCATGTGACTGGGTGCCTTTGAGCTTAAAGTGAGGTTCTTGGGAATTTTGTAAGGATCCACCTTCCTCGCCGGAGCAAACCCCATCTTTTTCCATGCAAGTCACTGGCTTCTACCTGTAAACAAATAACACGAGTCACATTTACTTAAAATAAGATTGATGTTGGAAACACATGTAATTAGTCAAAAAGTGGTTTTAACAAATAGTAAATCTAGACCCCTGTGTGGTCTTGTTTTGCAGAAGAATGCATGTACGACTCGTACGTTCCCATACTGAGCTCGTTTAACCAAGTAATGGGGAGAAAACCAATTTGTATGTCATGCACAACACTATCGATGTTGCACATATGGTGAGATACTCTTTCATGTCTACCATGTGTAGGCCTATCCCATGATCTTTAGTAGATGATAATTACACCTTACAAACTTTCATTTATTCAAGAAAGAGTGCGTTATGGCAGTGACGATGAGGAATAAGGATTATAAAGCCTATTTTACATTCTATTATGCACTGGGACAAGGCTACGATGTGCGACTTTGGAGGGGCTTCAAGAGGTTGCGACTTGTGGTAGTTGCAAGGTCGCAAATCAACGTTTCGGCTTATGTTTGAGGAGTGTGACTTGGCGACCTGGGTGAAGATAGAAACTACTGGAAGTTGCATAGTCGCAGCTCCTGGTAGGTCGCACTTTGCCTTCATGCCTCAGGCTTGCGACTTCGCGACCTGTAGAGATCTGCGACTTGAAAAGGTCGCATAGTCGCATTTGGGGCTGGGTCACACTTGTCATTGATGCAAAAGAAGTGTGACTGTGCGACTTGATCGCACAATGTTTCCTACGACCCATTTTGAACCATGAGAAACATGCATCTCCTTATGTTGACTATGGAAATGGACGAGCTTGAGCAGGCCGAGGAGAGAATTGAAGCACTATAAGCCGAGAACACAAAGTTAAGGGCGATGCTGGAAGCCACGAGGGTTCAGTTATCAATATACGAGAGCTTGATCTTATACTCAACTTACGCAAAACAGTTGGCGTGTTATCCCGAGTTTCAGCGGCCCATGGTAGAATTAGCTATGAAGGCCAAAATTTATAAGAGCCGCCATGAAATAAAGCAGAAGACGATTCCATCCACGACGGCAAAGACCCCGGATAAATCTTGCAAATCGGTCAGGAAGAGTATGCAAACGTTGAGGCCATTTGGTCCAACATCCTCTGTTGTCATTCTTGGCTAATTGTGAGATCCACTTCTTCAATGGTGCATCCCATATATTATCAGGGTCATCGTGCAAGATAATCGATTTCTAGCTGTCTTTCCTCCAAGGCTCCATGACGCATATGTGCCCATGCCGCACGGAAGTTTCTAGGACTCCACGCCATATAGGTCTTTGGGTAGTCAATAAGGTGCATTTTACGGAGACAGATTTATGCCCATGCTGTATCGTGACCTTTTATCAAATATTCCCTAATCCACAGCCTTAATAAATCCCTCAGGTGGCTGGCACTACCCTTTGTTTGTGTGTAGCAACAAAACTTATCGCTAGTGCAAGAGGGAGTGCCTCAATGGTATGCATGGGCAACATGTGCTTCGTGTGATGCGGCGTAGGAGACAAGCCTGCGTTATATAATCCCCATTTCACCTTTACCGGAATATCTATTTACGTGGGTCGTGGCTTGATTTCTATATCGCCATCGCAAGTTCACGATAAATGACAACGAATTTACCCTGCTTCATGCTCCTTCATATGTCGCCGAGGAACATCTATTAAAATACCTTTGAATCGAAGAAGGGACTTTCGATGATCTTTGAAGTGTGTTTGTCTTTTATGGTGGCTACCCGTTCGAATTCCAAAGGTCTGTGGTAATGCTCATTTCAAACATCATTAACCCTTGGCCTATCTCAAACTCCCACCACATCATATGTCAAATACTTAACGCGTGTTGAAGAGCGGATACTCTCGTGTACCCAAAACTCCTTCGAGGATTCAAAAAGTTCAAATGAACAATTAAAACCTGCATGAAATTGCTACATAAGTCAGCGTGCAATGGTTATGACATCTTTGACTGATTTCCTGAAAGGAATAGTATAAGAATAAGTCAACTCTCGGTAATAATGAGAAAATACAAATGAATAAAAATAGCTCATTAGAGGAGTAACAACATTGAAATATACAAACTGAGATATTGCAACTTAAGTCAATTTTTTGAGCATCCCTAAGTTTGGAAACCAGTTTAAACTTATATTTTCATGCAACCATTGACCGTAGTAGACCTTGACACTTCATGACTCCATAAGGAAATGCTTCATTCACATAGAAGACCTTCCTTAAATAACCGGGACCATGCTCCAAGAGGGTGTGGTGACAGGGCTGGGCCGAAATAGGTCAAAGGGATATTACCGATTAAAGGCCGAGTTAAAAACTTAAAGGGCTAAGTGAGCAGAGGGGGACCAGAAATTTTGAATGCACCCAAAATTTTGGGTGGTGTTGTAGCGGCTACAACAGGGACCAATACAAATTGCTGAAGCAGTGGAAACATCTTGAATTAAATGAAAATCATCAATTTTTTTCCCCTGAACTCGGATTTTTAAAAATTTGTTCTTCCTCTCCTTCTGTTGCTTAATTATGGAAAAAATTAGTATTATCATCCCCTGATTTAACCATACACTCCTTGACTTTAATCTCTAGTGCTCTTCTTCCTGTTTTAGAAGAACATGGTAAGACTAGAAGGTTTTTGCTTCTTGATGTAGGAGTTCTTCTAAGATAAATTTATTTCCATCTAGGACTGAATGTGTTTGACTTGTTTCTCAAGAGCTAAAAGAGAAACCTAATTACTTGATTTCCCTTTCTTTAACCATTGTTTGATGTCCCGTTTGGGTTTGTTGATTTTGGTCTCCCAAATACCAATTAGGATGCCATTCACCCACTGAGCCCAAGAAGTAGTAATTGCCTCTGAGAAGCTAGGAGATTATATCCAGAGTGTCGAGTATTGAAAGGGAATGGGGCCATAATTTGGGGGCATATATATTTTCAACATGATAGGCCTATGGTAAGAGCCATTCAAAGTAAGGATTAGCGATTTGAGATTAAGATTCAGAGATCGAAAATTGTCAGAAGCTAGAAATCGATCCAATCACACTGTAATATGCCCTAACTTGGATCTTTTGTTATTCCATGTGAAACGAAACTGAGGAGTTTTAATTTCTATTAGATGCAAGGAGCTAATTAATTCCTCCATGGATTATTTGAAAGGGTCCCTAACCAATGTCCCCCTCTCTCTCCTTCTGTTGGAGGGTAGTATTAAAGTCTCCTCCAATAATGCAATTAGTCTCAAAATTCAATTCCTTTAGATCCATAAGAGATGTCCAACATTATTTCTTCTCTAAAAAATGAACAGGAATATAAAGATTAATCACATTGCGTACTTGATTCAGGACCAATATTTTCGAAGGAAGTGGAAATCCATTGTTGCGTCTACATACTATTCAAGAGTTTTAGCTGATCAAGGTCCCAAAATATGCACATACCTTCCAAGGTGCCCCAGGAATTGACTGAAAGAAGATCACTCCTACTCCATAACCTATTCTATTTAGTTGAGAGATCATTCTCATCTAATTTGGTCTCCTAGAAGAGGGCTATGATCAACTTTTCTTTAATTATAATAGATTTTACTTCTGCTATCCTTTTGTCAGAACCGAGACCTCTATAATTCCAGGAGACGATATTCATCACTTACTCTTAGAGTGGGTTTCCCCCATAGAGGTGCCTATTATTACACCCTTTTTCCCTCCTTGGATTCCATGGTCATCTAATTGGTGGGGAATGGTACTATGATATACGAGCTCCTTAACATTTTTTATTTCCTATGTGTGAATTTCCCTGTTAGATTTCCTTCCCAAGCCTCGAATTATTCCTTCCATTTCTCTTGTCTTTTTGACCTCTGATTTCTTGTTTTCTGAAATGGAAACTAGTGCATGGACCTGTAGCTTCCTTCGACGAGTGATAGGCACACTACTCCTCATCTGACGAATCTGCTGAGTTATTTTGAGAGTCTTTTGGCATCTTATTATCATTAGTTGTTATTTTCTTACGACTTTGGGAAGGTGGATTTTGATTTATGGCTCTAGAGATTTGTGGGGGGTTTCCTCTTTTTCATTGAGAATTTACAACACTTCATATTTGTTTCCTTCTCCTTCATGATTTCCAGATTGACTAGTTCCCTCTCCTTTGTTTGCATTTGTGTTGTTGTTAATCATTGGGCCTTTCGGTTGTTGCACAGTCTTTCCTTGTTGGGGGGATTGTTATTAGTTGGGACCCCTTCACCTCTTAAATTTCTACCATTGATTCCCTTGATCTCCCTAGTTTTCTTGACGAGTAGGTGCTTTAGTGCAATTTCTAGCAAAATGCCCATACTCATGGCAGATCTTGCACTTGAAGGGAAGTTGGTCATAGTCAACTTCTTGGATATGTGTCCAATTATTCATGCATATGTTTATTGTTGTTGGGATCCCCTTCTCCATATCAACTTCCATGCAGATACATGCACATGAAAACAAACCCTCACGAGGCTATGCACAATCTATGTATTTTTCCAATGTGTTGTCAATAAGCATGAAGGTGGCATCAATCCAGCAATGACAGAGAAAATAGCCCTTTGGGGCCCCATGAAATATGACCCACTTCTGAAAATTAGACCTCGATCCTCCTTAAGTTTAAAATAAAAGGTGAAAAAACCATTCCCAACAAAGGAGGATGCAACCTCCCCCTTCATTTTGGGTTTCGAGTTGGCTTCAATCCAGGATCTAACAGTACGAGGAGAGGGTCATAAGTTCGTAAATTTCCCTACCAAACCCCCATATGCCAGCTAGAGATCCCTTGTTCTAGCTTGTAGTGCTGAAATCAGGCTATCTTCAGGATACCATCAATCTTCTTAACAAACTTTGAAGGAGGTGTCTTCTAAAATTTGGGGCCATTTATGACTAGGGTATTGAAAGTTGCAACATCCTGTGACGACTGAGTCTCTTGGGCGGACTGGCCATGATGGGCTACCTGACCAATTAGTTTTTTCCAAAAGAAAACATGCAACCAATGTGAACTTACCACCTCATAAATGAGATGGCCAAACAATGGGGTTTTGGTCGACAACTCCGATGCGTGGGCCTAGGTGGCGACGCCTAGGGTTGATGTGTTTGATTCTCCATCATCTCGATTTGACCCAATCGCAACAGTTCCATCATCCCTTTAGAGATTGAGTGGTCAGTTGTTCAAGTGGACGACTCAGGGCTACAAGCCTAGGGAGTAACGCCTAGGGTCACTGTAATCGATTCTTCTTTGTAAAACACCTTCCTAATATCATAGCTCCAAGAACATAATTTTACATAGATTATATGATACAAGAACATCAAACTACAATGCAAATTCACATTGACCAAGCCGGTCAAATTTTTTTACCAAAGAGGGTGGGTCCTCTTAATTTTTATTCATTTGTAATGAGTTGTTGAGATTGCCTCTAGAAGGAAACAAAGAGATCGAGTTTGTTAGCATAGGTGTTCATAAATGCAAATAGTTAGGGATTATGGTTTTGTTGTGAGATTCATGGGATTTGGTTATTAATCCCTTCAAATGAGTGCTGAGGAAAAATTGGGATTTTGTAATTAAAGGAAGGATTTCCCAAGTGTAGTAGTTTTGTTAAAAAGATGAAAAAAGTTTTTTTTTTTGGGTTTTTGGTGTGAATTTGTGATTGCTATGTGTTTTCTGAGATTTTCTAAGCACCAGTTGAAAGTAGCATGTAATATCTCGTGATAGTGCATTGTATTCCTAAATTCATTGTGTGTAAAATTTATGTATAATAATTACATGGATAAATCCCTGCGTATAAGGATCTATGCATACTTGTATGTGCTGTATGAGGGTCATGGTGAGCTGGTTGTATGTGATTTGAACTATTCATATCAAATTAGCTTAAACAATCCGAATGAAATTAAAAATTGTGTGTATGGTGGTAGCAATGTAATTCATGCCTCGTCGATCTGATCCATCTGTGTGGAGAGGAGCCCTAGAAAACAGGGCTTAACTCTGTGATTCCATATTTCGAATTACTTACCTTTTCCAGCAACATGTAAACAATGTTTTAAGAAGTTGGAAAGGCAGAACCAGGGGATCCTTTGTCATTAAGAAGTTGGAAAGGCAGAACCAAGGGATCCTTTCTCAATTAAGTTTATATTAGAGAGGAAGCATATCCTCTATTTCAGTTGAAGAATTTCGGCCTTATATGTGAAAACACTAAATATCACTGTTTGCTCCCACTTATGTGAAAACACAAAATATTACTGTATGGATAATGGAATATTTGCTACTTATGCTAAAATAGTGTTTTCGAACATAAAGATTATTATTTTTTAAACTTTCTTCTATTAATTGGGAATGGAGGGTACTGGTTTTTCAGTTTTTCTGTAAATTTGTTTAAGGAGGTTGTTATGGCAACATTGAGTCATGCTATTCTGCAAATATTTTTAACAGAATTGCTTTTGATGCCATTTAAAAAAATATATAATATAGACTAAGCTGTCACCCAAATCAACTCTGGTTTATTAACGGAGACTCGTACAGACATAGATGCAGACAAATGTGGAAAAAGGTGGAATAGACCAACGATGTTTCGTTATATTCATGCCTTTGAAATGCGGGATAATGTGAAAATTGCAGGAATGATGGGAAACTCTTTTAGAAAAGGGGAGAAGTAATTTGACTAGTGATGTGATCGTTAAAGAGATGAGAAGGCAAACTGGGAGGGAGAAGGGACTGCAATTATGGTGAAGGGACTGCAACTAATGTGATGTGATTCATACTCAAGATCAACAAAAACATTTATCACATTTCTCTAATTTATAGATCATAAAAATTTTAGATCTAGCAAACTAAATTCATGTAGCTTTTGAATAGTGAAGAAGTAGAGTTACATAAAGAAAGGGGATAATGTCTTTCTTGGTCAATGTTTCTCCGCTTTGGCTTCTGTAATCTACCAAAATGTCCAGAAAATCATTTGCCTTGGCACCGCTGTGGTCTGTCCGGCCTTCTTTTCTCTTTTGAAGTCGAGCCTCTATGGATCTATCAAGCAACCCAAATACAATGCCCATGTATTTCGTTACATCGCGGGTCACACCCCAAGGGTCCAAAATTCGCAGAATAGGAAAGAAGTCAACCACATTAGGCTTTCCTGCGAGTACCATCAACTTGGCGACCGTTTCTTTGAATTCTTCGGCGGCCTGAGAGTCCCGTTCGAACATGTTTTGAGAAAAGATCATGTTGCCCAACAGATTCAAACTCGTATGAAACGCAGTGTGCCCGATATTCACAGGATTCCCCTTTTTCGAATCCTTGAAAATGGAATGAATGGTGAAGAAGACCTGATCCCTTCTCAGATGCTGCAAGGCCTCCAGTCTCTTGACACTGAACAGTTCGGTGTTACAGAGTTTTCGGAGCATACGCCAACCAGGCCCGCAGTTGTTCAATACCAACGAAGAGTCGCTGTAGGAGAGGCAATTGACTGCTGCTCTCACGGTTCTTCGTGAGAAGACTTCGTCATGAGTCTTCAAAACTTGCTTGGCCATGGCCGGAGATGAAACCACCACTGTCGTTTTCATTCCTTGCTTGGCCAAAACTTGCTTGACCTTGCAAGAGACTTCTTGAAAGACAAGCTCCAATGGCAAGGACAAATATGTCAAGCATGGAGAGTAGGTAAGCTCAACGGTGAAAGAGATAGACCCATAAAAGTCACCACGCCCAATTTACGTGATAAATATATCATTCTAAGCAAGAAGCAACTCTCATTCTAAGCAAGAAGCAACTCTTGAGGGGTTCTCGGTTTTTCCTAGAAGAAGATTTAACTGTAAGACAACAAGAGGAAATGAGGGACGAAATGAAAAAAGTTAGGGCAGCAAGAGATGAGGGAAAAAGAGCATGGATTTATAAAGGTAAAGCTGTGATAGCACAATTTGGACCTCCTTCAAAAACAAGGCAGCAAAACAATAACAAAGAAGAGGCAGCAAACTTTTCAGTAAGAAATGAGGAAGCAAGGCCAGTGTGGGCAAGCAGGGACAAAGACTCAACTGTGAGTCTTGCATGTCAAAACAAATAGTAATCAAATCGTGCCCAGGTTTCCTTAAGATTGGTTTGTTGGAATTGCAGGGGTTACCCATGGAGACGAGGACCTGGGTTAGGGCCTATTGCGGAAGGTAGAGACATAATTTGCTTCATAGAAACACATGAGCACGAAGGCTGCAAGACACCTTTGTTTGAAGGGTATTGGAAGATAGCAGTGTGGAACAAGGCAGTAGGGAATGACAAAGGGCACAGGGGTATCATGGTATTAGTAAGAGAAAAAGAAGGTCGTTTCATTCAGCTAGAAAAAGAAGACCCAAATAAGCAATTTGTCTGGCTTAAAATATCAGAAAATGGAAATCACATCAGAATTGCAGCGTGCTATTTTGCACCGCTAGTTTCAAAAATATACAAAAGTAGGGGGCTTGACCACAAAGATCCCTTTGCAGCTCTAAAAACAGATATTGCAATATATTCTCAGCTAGGTGAAGTCCTCATAGTGGGGGATTTCAACGCTAGAACTGCAGGTGAACAAGCTAGCATTCTTTGTTGTAAAGAAGACTTTGACCCTATCTGGCTAACAGAAGAGAGCAAGCATAAGTGGGAATGAATTTCAGAGGATAAAGGCTGCAATCTCTTTGGAGAACAATTGCTTACGCTATGTGGGACTTTCGATTTAGTCATTTGCAATGGTTTGACTAGATGAGAAAAGTTCGATAATTTTACTTGCAATACTTACAATGGAGCAAGTGTAGTAGATTATGTAATTTGCTCACATAGTTTGTGTAAGAAAATGGAGGAAATGCTAATTGGAGATCAAATTTGGGACTTAAAATCAGACCACAAGCCAGTGTATTTAAGTTTCTCTTGGACCGGAAAGAAGCAATTAGGGCCAAAACCTCAGTTTGTTCAACAAAATCCCCCAAAGGGGAGAATTCTTTTGACCCCAGAGAATTGTAATGCCTTCAAAATAACGCTAAAGAGGCTCTTCAAGGAGGAGGAAATCTCATTTCATGGCCCTCATAGTCTCAGATTAACACATTTAATTCAAAGCGCACTTGCTGAGTGCAAAAGAGCAAAAATTAAGAAGTCTGAAACAAATTGCTTTCCGGTTAATGCTTGGTTTGATGAGGAATGGAAAAAGGCAAGGAGAAGGTGGAAGGAATCAGACATAGATAACATAAAGCTCAAAGCTTACAAGCAGATAATAAGAAAGAAAAAGGCTGATTTCATGATTTCGAGGAGAGAAGAACTAATCTTCCTTGGGAAAACTAACCCCAAATTATTCTGGAAGGAGCTACAACCAAAGAAGGTGCAAACTGAAAACAACATTACAGCTTCTAAATGGTTCGACTATACAGGACAACTTTATGAGAAAGATCCTAAGGTGGACCCCCCTCCCTTGGTCAACACAGACACAAAACTCTTCACGGTGCAAGAGGTAGAGATGGGTATCAAGAAGTTGGGCGCTGGAAAAGCAAAAGACTTAGATGAGCTCCAAGCAGAGTATCTAAAGTGGGGCTTAAAAATTCTTGCACCTCACATCACAAAAATTTTCAACAACATCATACAGCAGGGGTTCCCCACAGATTGGACAACTAGTATGGCAATACCTCTTTTCAAGAGTGGTGACATCAATAATCCCTCCAATTATAGAACCATAATGATAAACCCTCTGTTTGCAAAGTTATTTGGAAGCATGTTAGAAAGGAAAATTAGCAAGTGGGCAGAAGAAAGAGTTAAACGTGCTAAAGGGCAAGCAGGTTTTAGACCTAAGCATTCCACAGTGGACCATTGTATAACTTTAAGACACATCATTGAAAAAGTTTGGGAAAAAGAAGAAGAAGTTTTCTGTTGCTTCGTTGATTTCAGAAAAGCCTTTGACACGGTTCCTAGGGAGAAACTCTGGGGTAGAATGGAGGAACTCGGGGTTCCCAGGCATTTGAGAGCAGCTGTGCATAAGCTGTATGAAGAGGTAAAAGTCAAAATTAGAACTTCAGCAGGCATTTCTAAAAGTTTTAGAAGCGATATCGGGGTCAAGCAAGGTTTCCCATTGTCTCCTGCCCTTTTTGGGTTATATATTGACAAGCTTGAAGAGTGGTTAAATTCGCAAGGGGGTGACGGTATTCATTTGGGCAAGTTTGTTATAAGGCTTCTTTTGTACGTGGATGACCTTATATTGATTGCTAACTCAGCTCTCGGTTTGAAAGAATACTTACGTTCCCTTGAGCATTTTTGTAGAAGGGTGAGGATGCAAGTCAATATTAGCAAAACGAAAGTAGTGGTTTTCTCTAACAAAAGAAAGCAAAACCAGCGTAAGTTCTACTTTGAAGGCAACATTCTGGAAGAAGTTGCAGACTACAAATACCTCGGAATTGACTTCAACAGAAATTTAAGTTGGGATGGTTGTAGAAAGAAAAGAACTTTAGGGGGTTGGAAAGCATTCTATGCTCTTCAAAACAGGTGTAGAGAAGCAGAGTTGTGGGACTGGAAAACAACTCTAACTCTTTTTGGGCTTCTAGTGATTCCGATGATTCTCTACGGTTGTGAGCTGTGGGCCAGCAGCAAAACCGAGACACAATGGAAACAAATTGAGAAGATTCAGAAGCATTTGATTACAAACAAATTCAAATTAAAAGTGCAATTCCTTATGCTATCATGTTAAGTGAAACAGGGGCTACTCCTATTGAAGCAATTTCTATGATGCGAGTCATAAGGTATTTGAAAAAAATTGAGCAAATGGAAGAGGGTAGATGGCCTAAGGTTGTGTTTAGTGACAGATTGTGCAAAAGAGAGAAGACCTGGATGCGGAAAAATAACAAATAGTTTAGTAAATGGGGTATTTGCTTGAGCATGTGTCCTACAAACAGTAAGGAGATAATTTTTTTTGTTATGGATAAGTTCCACAAATGTACTTGGGAGAAAGAGCTAGGGAGAAAGAAGAAGTACTACATTGAAGAGTTTAACCCCGCGCATAACCATCAGCAAAAGGAGTACATAGGGGCTAATATTTCTTGGAGATCTAAAATCCTTATTGCTCAATTAAGGACTAATTCTGATCAACTCCATTGTGAAACAGGGTGCTGGAAAAGGCCAATAGAATCGTGGGAGGAAAGAATATGTATTTTTTGCTCCTCTGGAAAAGTGGAAACAGAAAAACATTTCATTTTAGAATGTGAGGCCTTCAAAGACATCAAGGAAAATTATGCAGGTATTCTGGCAGCTAGTTCTTGGGATAATCTATTCAGCGAAGAGTTTGTCAAGAAGTTGGGAGCAATTATTGTAAAACTTCACAGGAAAAGGGCCGAATACAAGAGCCAGATAGAGAAGCAATCTGTCCCATAGGCTATTTTTAGCCTCGTGGACATTAAAAAATACTTTATTTCTTTCTTTCTTTCCGAGACGAAGGGTTATTAAAGGACCATATTTTGCAGCAAGGTGATACATAGACTCGTTGGGCTTCGTCCCCAGCTAGAGAAGATTCCCCAGAATGGGCCATCCGGGAGGCCCTGGAGGCAGCTTGCCCTCTGCCTTCCTTGAGATGATGATGATCTTTGAAACCAACAATAATGTGATTATAATAATTACATGATACCAAAAGCCACTCATTCCATCCATCGCTCTCCTGTCCTTTCAACAATATTCTAAATGTTTAGAGAATATTTCAGGGGAGTATTGAATCTTTACACAATACTCAAATCACTAGTTACTTTAAGGGTATTCAAGGGTATTGAATCTGAAATCTCTTAATTTACATAATATTTGAATCACTTTTCAATTGAGCTACACCCTTTTAACATTTAATATAGCTTTTGATTTTAAAATAAGCTAGATGTTTTGTTTGTTTTGAATAGGTAAGAGTTAAAAAAATAAGTTAGTATTTAATAAAAGTCAAAATATACTTTTTTATTATAAATTACTTTTAGTAATATGTGTTTTTCTTGAATGATAATAATCAATTAATTTTTATTCATAAATAACAATCAATAATAATTATTTTCATTATTTATGAGAGTGAATTTATATTTGATTTATCAATTTTTTAGAGAGATCAAATTTCTCATAATGTAATTTTTCTTTGAGACTTGAAGAAAAGTTTGCACTTCAAAAATTTGATTCCTCTCGATAAATCTTGAATTAAAATGAATCTTTATGAGTTCTTAACAATACTATTTATATCATACACAATTTTCACATCTCTCTATATAGAAGTATTTTTACGTTTAATTATATGCTCATTAATTAAATTTAAACATAAAATTCTACCATATCATAAGTATGAATATGAAGTATCATTATGTTAATTTATATACTGAAATGGATATATGTGATCTATATTTATGATGGAACAAAATACAACCTAGATTTAAAAGTAAAACTAAACTTCAATTAATAAATAGCAAATGTTGAAACTATTTACAAACACAATGAAAACGAACTAGCTTGAGTAGTGGTAGCTTATCTCCGAGAAGAGATGTGATGGCTACTAGCCTTCTTGAATTGTGTAATAATGAGGCTCCAAAGCCTTTTTATCATGAAGAAACAATGAGAAACCCTAAAAATTAAAATCCCTAACCCCGGAAAATGAAACACCAAAGGTTTATGGCCTTGATGGGGTAATTTGGAATGTAAACTTCTTAGGCTCATAAATTTGGCATATGATCTTCATTTGGTATGCATGATGGACCCATTAGAAAGGTATATCTAAGGAGAAGAACTTTTGCAGTACTACTACTGTCTTCTCTACTGCAAAGGACCCAATTACCCAACTTGAATCCACCACCCAAATAAGCTTGGAACACTTGCTTGAAGGAACACAAAGGTGTCCCAGGTAGCACAAAAATGCATCATGGAGCTGGAAGTATGGGACTTGCTTGCCTTCCATCATCATATGGTATGTGGTGGAGAATTATGGATCATTGTTGTATAGTTGTATTCATCCATAAGTCTCACGACCACAAGTGTTGAGAATAGTGGTTAATGCTACAATTGAGTGTCGATTGAGGCAATCTACAATGTAATTGGTGCTACCTTTCTTATATTTAATGTTCAAATAGAATTGTTGTAGATGTGTGGACCATTTTTTATGGTGATTATTTTGTAACTTCCCTTGTTTTTGCATAAATTGAAGATGTTGGTGATTTGTGTGGATGATCATCTCCTTCCCCAGAATGTAAGGTTTCTAGCATCAATAATTGTTGGGTGTGGAGCCTGATTATCTTGTTTACTTTGTATCACAACATTGGATCCCTGTACCTTAAAAGGGGCGGCAACGCCGCCCGTAATTAATCGCTGCCGTGGGGGGTCCAGGGGGGGGGGGCGACAGCGCTTTTCGGAGCCCCCCCTTGGCGGGGGTTTTCGGGGGCACTGCCCCCGAAGCTAAAAACAGATGTAAAATTGCCTTGTAAAAGTATAGTAATTTCTAGTCAATTTGGGCCGTTCATTAGGCAAATGATCTGACGGTAGAAGTTATGTTTAGATCAGGGTTTTTTGCCCTAGAAGGAAACCCCTCGCTTTTATGAGGGCAATGTATTGCGGCTATGCATTATGTGTGTATTCTCGGAGCGAGAAACAGAGAGGGAGACTGTGAGAAAGAATAGAGGATATTACAGTGGATCTGCTGTAGGTTTTGTCTTTTCATTTTGCTGGATAATAGAAAGGAAGGACTGGCTGTTCGGGGTGGACGTAGCCATTTTTTTAGGTGAACACGTATATCTGTCTCTACGGTTTTATGTGTTTTTTATTATTATGTATTTCCATATATTTTATGTGTTGCATTGCTCTATAATATATAATTTTGTAACAACTGGTATCAAAGCAAAGGTCTATTTGGCTGATAAACTCGCAGGAAAGAAGGGTTCCTGGTTCGAGTGGGAGCAATGGCGGAAGATGGTAAATTTAGGGTCGAGAAATTTAACGGCCAAAACTTCCCACTGTGGAAGATGCAGATGTAAGATTATCTGTTATCAGAAAGATCTATACCTACCATTGAGCGGAAAAACAAAGAAGCTGGTGGCCATGACAGACGCGGAATGGAACATTCTTGATAGAAAGGCACTCGGAATAGTATGGTTGTGTCTTTCGGCGTCAGTCGCCTTCAATATTTCGAAGGAAACAACAACAGAGGGTTTGATGCAGACATTGGCAAAACTGTATGAAAAGCCCTCGGCCTCAAACAAGGTATTTCTTATGAAACGACTATTTAATATGAAGATGTCAGAAGGTGGATATGTTGCAGACCATTTAAATGAATTTAATACAGTTACCAGTCAGTTAAGTTCTGTAGGGGTAAACTTTAATGATGAAGTTAGAGCTCTGTTATTCTTGTGCTCATTGCCAGAGAGTTGGAATGGTTTAGTAATGGCCATTAGTAATTATGTCTCTGGATCTAGTACTTTAAAGTTTGATGATGCTGTTGGTGCTATCATTAGCGAGGAAATGCGACGGAAAAGCTCCGGTGAGACATCAGGTAATGCTTTGAGTGCATAGTCTAGGGGAAGAATAATGGAAATAGGAAAGAGCTCGGGATATCGCAGTAAATCAAGGAAAGGCAGATCCAAGTCCAGATTGGGGATAGTGTGCTAGAATTGCGGAAAGAAATGACACCTAAAGAAAGACTGTAGATCTCGGAAGGGAAAAGAAGGAGACACACATCAAGAAAACAATCATGAAGCAAATGTGACAGGTGATGTGTTACAAGATGCTTTGATTCTTTCTTTCGAAAATGTTACTGATTCTTGGGTTATAGATTCAGGGGCTTCATTCCATGCCACACCTGATAAGAAATATTTTCATGACTATGTTCAAGGAGATTTTGGACAAGTTCGTTTGGGTGATGATAAACCTTGTAAAATTGTTGGAATGGGTAAATTTCTTGTAAAACAACAGAATGGAAACCAATGGCTACTAAAGGAGGTAAGGCATGTTCCAGATCTGAAGAAGAATCTAATTTCAACAGGGTAGTTAGGCAGTGAAGGTTGTGTGACAACTTTCATAGATAAAACTTGGAAGGTCACCAAAGGAGCGCTGGTAAGAGCAAAAGGTGAAAAGGTTGGTACATTGTATTTATGAAATGGTATTTTTAACTTTGTTAATGCTTTAACTTCCAAAGGAGCAGATGCAGCATTATGGCATCATAGGCTCAGACACATGAGTGAGAAGGGGATGAAAATTCTTCACTCAAGAAATTTGCTGCCGGGTTTGAAGAATGTTGATTTGGATTTCTGTGAGAATTGCATTTATGGAAAACAAAAGAGAGTCAGATTTCTCAGAGTTGGGAAAGAAAATAAGAGCGAAAAATTGGAGCTTGTGCATACAGATGTATGGGGACCTGCTCAGGTATCATCTCTCGGTGGCTCTTGTTATTATGTTACTTTTATTGATGATGCAACTAGAAAAACATGGATTTATTGTATTCAGAATAAATCTGATGTATTTGATACTTTCAAGAAATGGAAAGCTTTGGTTGAGATTGAGACAAGAAAGAAGTTGAAGCGTCTCAGATCAGACAATGGAGGTGAATATTGCAGCAAAGAGTTTGATAGGTACTGTTCAGAGCATGGAATTCGCAGAGAGAAGACAGTTCCAAGAATACCACAAGAAAATGGCGTGTCAGAAAGGATGAACAGAACAATCATGGAGCGTGCAAGGTGCATGAGATTGCATGCATGATTTCCTTTACAATTTTGGGCAGATGCTGTAGATATTGTTGTTTATCTAATAAATAGAGGGCTTTCAAGTTCCTTGGATGGTGGTATTCCGGAGGAAGCATGGATAGGTAAAAAGGTAAACTACTCTTTTTTAAAGCCTTTTGGTTGTGAGGCCTTTGTTCATATTAATAAAGAAAATAGAACAAAGCTTGAGGCAAAATCAAAGAAATGTACCTTTATTGGATATGGTGCTAATGATTTTGGTTATCGCTTATATGATTATGAAAATCACAAAATCATTAGGAACAGAGATGTAATATTCAATGAAAAGGTCTTGTATAAGAATCAGTTGCAGGAAAAGAAACAGGAAAAAGAAAGCAAGGAATACACGGTTCTTGATGAGATAATTGAAAAATTAAAGGTGCCTGAAAATAATAATAATCAACAACCACAGCAGCAGCAACCACCACAACAGCAACAGGCACCTCAAACACCTGAAAGTGGTGTTAGAAGATCTACCGGGATAAGTAGACCCCCTGAACGATACTCTCCTTCATTATATTATTTATTGTTGACTGATTCTGGTGAACCTGAATGTTATGAAGAAGCAATGCAGGTTGAAAGCAGGAAGAAGTGGGAGCTAGCCATGGAAGAAGAGATGGACTCATTAATGCATAACCAGACTTGGGACTTAGTCAGGTTTCCTGCAGGTAAAACTACATTGCAGAATAAATGGGTTTACAGGCTGAAGGAAGAAGATGGAGGAAAACAGAGGTACAAAGCTAGACTTGTGGTGAAGGGGTTTGCACAAAAGAAAGGTATTGATTTTGATGAAATATTTTCTCCTGTTGTTAAGATGAATTCAATTAGAACTATCTTAAGTCTAGTAGCAGCGAAAGATTTACATCTTGAACAGTTAGATGTAAAGACAACATTTCTCCATGGAGATTTGGAGGAAGAGATATACATGCAACAACCAGAAGGATATGAGGTAAAAGGGAAAGAAAAATTGGTGTGCAGGTTAAAGAAGAGCTTGTATGGTTTAAAACGGGCTCCAAGGCAGTGGTATCTAAAATTTGACAAGTTTATGTCTGAACAAGGTTATACTAGATGTCACTCTGATCATTGTGTTTATCTAAAAAGGAAAAATGATGGCAGCTATATTATATTGTTATTGTATGTAGATGACATGCTTGTTGCGGGGTCTAACATGCAGGAAATAAATGTGCTCAAAAGAAAATTGGCAAATTCATTTGCAATGAAGGATTTGGGAGCTGCAAAACAAATCCTTGGTATGAGGATAACTAGAGACGGGAAAAATCGCAAATTAACACTGTCTCAGAATGAGTACATAGAAAAGGTGTTGAAAAGATTTAATATGCAGAATGCAAAACCAGTTAGTACACCTTTTGCTAGCCATTTCAAACTTAGTAAGGAGATGTGCCCAAAAACCCAAGAAGACATGGATTATATGTCTAAAGTTCCATATGCATCAGCAGTTGGAAGCTTAATGTATGCAATGGTCTGCACAAGGCCTGATATTGCACATGCAATGGGAGTTGTAAGCAAGTATATAAACAATCCGGGAAAAGAACATTGGATGGCAGTAAAATGGATTCTCAGATATTTGAGAGGTACCACAAATCAAGCATTATGCTTTGGTGGTTCAAACATTGCTCTACAGGGATATGTTGATGCAGATATGGCAGGTGACAGAGATAACAGGAGGAGCACTACAGGATATGTATTTACTGTAGGTGGAACAGCTGTCAGTTGGGTTTCAAAAATCCAAAGTGTTGTTTCACTTTCAACAACAGAAGCTGAGTATGTTGCTGCTACAGAGGCTAGTAAAGAAATGATTTGGTTACAAAGGTTTATGGATGAATTGGGTAAGAAGCATGATATGGGCACACTATACAGTGATAGCAAAAGTGCTATTCATCTTGCAAAGAACTCAGCATTTCATTCGAGGACTAAACACATACATCTCAAGTACCATTTCATACGGTCAGTATTGGAAGATGGAGAGTTGAAGCTGGAAAAGATACACACTAGCCAGAATCCTGCAGATATGCTAACAAAAGTTGTAACCAGGGAGAAACTGAGAATGTGCTCAATTTCAATTGGTCTTCAAGGATGACGATGAAGATGAGGAACAACCAGGTCCAAAGAGGAGTCATTGTCTAGCAAATGAAGCAGCGGTGGAGTTGCTACAATCAGTCTCCAAGTGGGAGATTGTTGGGTGTGGAGCCTGATTATCTTGTTTACTTTGTATCATAACATTGGACCCCTATACCTTAAAAGGGGCGGTAACGCCGCCCGTAATTCATCGCTGTCGTGGGGGGTCCAGGGGGGGCGGCAGCGCTTTTCGGAGCCCCCCCCTGGCGGGGGTTTTCGGGGGCAGCGCCCCCGAAGCTAAAAAAAGATGTAAAATTGCCTTGTAAAAGTATAGTAATTTCTAGTCAATTTGGGCCGTTCATTAGGCAAATGATCTGACGGTAGAGGTTATGTTTAGATTAGGGTTTTTTTCCCTAGAAGGAAACCCCTCGCTTTTATGAGAGAATTGTATTGCGGCTGTGCATTATGTGTGTATTCTCGGAGCGAGAAACAAAGAGGGAGACTGTGAGAAAGAACAAAGGATCTTACAGTGGATCTGCTGTAGGTTTTGTCTTTTCATTTTGCTAGATAATAGAAAGGAAGGATTGGCTGTTCGGGGTGGACGTAGCCCAAACTGGGTGAACCACGTATATCTGTGTCTCTCTGGTTTTATGTGTTTTTTGTGTGCTTGTATTTTCCACATATTTTATGTGTTGCATTGTTCTGTAATATTTAATTTTCTAACAATAATCATGCACAATGGAACACATCTCCTTATCATAAGTGGGTTATTTTTTAATAATATCAGAGAGTGTTTCACTATGATAGGCCACCAAATGCCCTTGTTAAGTGAGGACTAAACCAATATCATATTTAGAAGCATTTTGTCTCAATTTCAAATGGTTGTTGCAGGTTTCGAAAGGTGAGGATTAGAGCAGAGTAACGACAATGTTTCAGTTAAATGAATGCTTTATGTTGTGACTTGGACCAAAAAAACTTTTATTTTTCTCCACCCTTGGTAACTTGACTTAAGGGCCAAATGATATGAGATAACCCTAACATGAATCTTAAGTATAAATTAGCAAGGTCCAGAAATTTATGAAGCTATGTGAGACTCGTCGAGGCCAACTAGTTGTGAATCACTTGGATCTTAGTTGGATCCACATGCACACCTTGCTCATCAATAATTAAATCCAGATATTGGACCTTGTTCATGCCAAAGGATCATTTTTCCAAGTTAATGCATAACTTGTGTTGTTGCAGAGTATGCAAGAATTGTCGAATATGTTGCATATGCTTTTCCCAACTCTGGATGAAGATGAGGATATCATTGATATATGCAACCATGAACGAGATGGTGAAATTCCGAAAAATGTCATCCATCAGCCTCATGAAAGTTGTAGGGGCTTTCTTCAAATTGAAGGGCATGAACAACCACTTGAAAAGACCCTTCTTGGACATGAAAGCAGTCTTCCACACATCGGTGGGTGTTATCAGAACTTGCTGATAGTTAGACTTAAAATCAATCTTGTTGAAGTACTTGGCCCTGTTAAGTTGGACAAGAAGGTCATCAATCCATGCAATCGAGTACCTATTTTTTATAATGATTTTGTTCAAGGCTCGATAATAAACGCAGAGTCTCCAGGTCCCATACCTCTTCTACACAAGTACAATTGGACTCTCACAGGGTAAGGAACTTGATGGGATGTACCCTTTTTGTAACAAATCTTGAATCTACCACTTTATTTCCCCATTTTCCATAAGAGAGTGTCACTACATTGGCCCATTGGGTATATTTTTTTGGGGGTTAGTGATCCGGATTTTATGCAGGAACGCAACAGAATATAGATATAAAAATAAACACAGAGATGCAGTGGAAATAATGCTTCATTTCATTAATATCATATAACAGAAATATGCTTACAGACATAATGGAAATAAAATAGCTAGGGTGCTGGTAGCGAATCTTTGAGAAGAGATGTGGTGGCTACATACCTCTAAACTGTTACATTGAGGCTCGCAGGCCTATTACAGACATAATGGAAAAATATGAGCTAGGGTACTGGCAGTGTATCCCTGAGAAGAGATGTGACAGCTACCAGCTCTTGAATTGTGTTACAAAACTGAAATGATGTGAACAAGCGAGCTAGGGCATGGGTAGTGCTTATCTCTAATAAGAGACGTGTTGGCTACCAGCCCCCTGAACTGTGTTACAATGAGGCTTGAAGGCCTATTTATTGTTGAGAAACAATGTAAAATCCGAAACGTCCAAAACCCTAACCCTAGGAGATGAAGCGCCAAAACTGTGGGTCCCATTTGGGTAAATTGGTGTTTCAACTTCCCGAAGACGTAACTTTGGCATCCGATCTCCGTTTGATGCGCTCAATAGCTTGTTAGAAAGATCTATCAGAGGGATACAACTTTTGAGACCCATGTTGCTCCTTGTTTTCCCAAAAAGCTTCGTTTAAGGCCTCAAAACGGCTCCAGAAGTTCAGGACCCGAAAAACTTCTATAAATAGTAAGTTGTGCTGAAACTTAGAAACTGAAATAACTGATGGTGGGGGTTCAAATGGAATCGGTGGGTGGCCACAAATATCCACCTAGATCATTAAGTCTCCAAAACAGCTCCGGGAGTGCAGGACTCGAAAACCTGCTAAAAATAGTAAGCTGTGCTGAAGCTGAAAAACTGAGAGAATTGATGTTGCGGGTCCAAATGGAATAGGTGGGTGGCCACCGATATCCACCTAGATCATTCCTCCCTCCTTAGGAAGCAATGGTATCCATTGCGTGAAGTTCCTCCATTGGAAATTGGAGTCTCTTGAACTTGGTGTTGGATTTGTCCAGGATGTCGCGGACCTGTTGGCGGACGTGCTGGATGTAGATGTGCTGCCGGTGGGAAACTGTTGAAGGATTTGGGAAAAGTTATCCATCATCGCGTTCCTCTATTTCTCGAGGGCCTCCTCGAGCAAGATTTTGATAGGATCTCCTGCTCCCTCGTCTTTCTTTCCTTCCGCCATGGGGGGTCGTCGGGGTTGCGAGGTTGAACTCCTTATACCCTGGCCGTGTTGGGGACATGAAAAGAAAACAGAGAAAGAGCAAACCCACTATGATACCACTAATCCCGATTTTATGCAGGAACACAACAAAATATAGATATAAACATAAAAACAGAGATGCAACGGAAATAATGCTTCATTTCATTAATATCATATAACAGAAATATGCTTACAGACATAATGGAAATAAAATAGCTAGGGTGTTGGTAGCGAATCTCTGAGAAGAGATATGGTGGCTATAGACCTCTGAACTATGTTACATTGAGGCTCGCAGGCCTATTATAGACATAATGGAAAAATATGAGCTAGGGTACTGGCATCGTATCCCTGAGAAGAGATGTGACGGCTACCAGCCCCTGAACTATGTTACAAAACTGAAATGATGTGAACAAGCGAGCTAGGGCATGGGTAGCGCTTATCTCTGAGAAAATATGTGTCGACTACCATCCCCCTGAACTGTGTTACAATGAGGCTCGAAGGCCTATTTATTGTTGAGAAACAATTTAAAATCTGAAACGCCCAAAAACCTAACCCTAGGAGATGAAGCGCTAAAACTGTGGGTCCCGTTTGGGAAAATTGGTGTTTCAACTTCTCGGGGACGTAACTTTGGCATCCGATCTCCGTTTGACGTGCTCAATAGCTTGTTAGAAATATCTATCTGAGGAATACAACTTTTGAGACCCATGTTGCTCCCCGTTTTCCCAAAAAGCATCGTTTAGGGCCTCAAAACTGCTCCAGAAGTTCAGGACCCGAAAAACTGCTATAGATAGTAAGTTCTGCTGAAACTTAGAAAATGAAATAACTGATGGTGGGGGTTCAAATAGAATCAGTGGGTGGCCACCAATATCCACCTGGATCATTAAGTCCCCAAAACGGCTTCGGGAGTGTAGGACCCGAAAACCTGCTAAAAATAGTAAGTTGTGCTGAAGCTGAAAAACTGAGAGAATTGATGCTACGGGTCCAAATGGAATAGGTGGATGGCCACCGATATCCACCTGGATAAGTTAGATCGATTGAATGCTTGAATTGAAAGTGAAAACATACCCCTGTGGGTGACAAGAAGATGACTCTGTACTATTTCATTCCCTTATCCACTTTCCCTTGCAACACAGAGGAGCCCTGTGTGGAGGCCATGGATGTGGCCACAATCTTCCCCTCACTTTGAGATTGAATTAGGAGGAAGACAAATTTCCCAGTCTAATAGATGATCTTACTACATTGCCTAACATAGCTCAGAGAAATGGCAATAGGTAGGGTTACCTCTAGTATCCTATACAAATTTTTTTCTAAGCTAATAAAGACAGTACAAGGTATAAACTTATAGACAACATGATGCTTCTACAAGTACAGTTTTCCAACAAAACATCAAAAAATTCAAGGGGAGAAACATCACACAATACCTCATCCATGAAAGGCTTGATGTTGTAGGTCAGGCAACACTGTGGGATGATGCTCATATCTCACCCTTGGTAGAGACACCTAATGTTGTATGGTTGCGGGTGTGGTGTTGTTGCAAATCCTAACCACTTAATGACCTCTACTAATATGAGGTTATTTTGACTCCCATTATCGACAATGAAATGTAGTAGATCCCCCTTCACCCACATTTGTGAGTGGAAGAGATGCTCACCTTCCTCCGAATCTTCAGACTCACTTTACTCGACCTTGGTGGTAGCAATGGTGGCATTAGGTTTGGAATCTATGATATGTTCCCCTTGTTAGGTTTTGTTTTAGATTCAGAATCTGTATCTGACTCTAAAGCTTTCATCTCGACCACTAGTGACTAGTTTGTGTGAGACTTATTTGTGTTATGAGTGGGGCTCTTGTGGAACTCACATCACTTTCCTGTGTCTTTCTTCATCTTCACATTATTATTCTTTGCTTGCAACTTCGATGGGTTGTCCTATGTCATTCCTCCTTGGAATTTTCCTTTTTTGTGCAGTTTTGGGGTGCCCTTCCCCTACTTCAGATTCACAGATCCAAAGTCTCCCTTTTTTTGTTTGAATTTTTTCTTAATTCTAGTGGCATATTGGTATATTGCGTCAAGCGAGGAAATGTCCAAAAAATCCATTTTTGGCTAGATTTATTTCTGCAAACAACTTCAATGCTTAAGCACCAAATGCCACTTAGAGTCCTTCATACCCAAATTCGTGCGCAAGGTATAAAATATATTTGTGAACTCTGACACTTCTTGGTCCCTTTCCTGTCGTTATGTGTTCTATTTCATATATTTGTCTTCATAGCTTCCAACTTGGCAATATTGTTCCTTAACAACATATTTAAAAGAGTTCCAAGAGGGTGTGACTGAAAATAGAGCAGATTCCTATGTGGCCCTCTCCTCACAGTAAGTTTTCCACTAGTCCTTGACATGGAAGGTGGCTTTAAGAAGTGAAAAAACAATATTTTCTCTATTGGAAAAATTATGGACTGAAAATTATCCTTCTAACATATTTAACCATTTATCTAAAGCATCTACATCTATCTGTCATTTTCATATTGGAATACCAAAATTAAATTGTACCTTAAATGGGGCTATGCCTCCATAGTGGCTGCTAGATGAAGATGTGTCGCCTATTGGTATCCACCGAAGGATCTAGGGGCGGAAATGTGAAGTTGGGTTACACTTTTGTGAGAATCGGGGGTGGAAATTTTCTTTCGGAAATAATTCCGTCGAACTATTGGATACTTTGGCCGAAATTTATGAAAAAGTTCGACCGAACTCGTTTTCCCATTTAGATTGACGGCACACTGACGGCGTGGGCAAACAGAGTTTTCGTCGGAGATGGGAAAACCAGCAAGCAAAGTTCAGTCGAACTTTGAGTTCGGCCGAAATTTTACTCTTAAAATAGTTCGACCGAACTATTTCTTATAAATATATCGCCCGCGAAGTTCATTGTTTTCCCGCGTCTGTGTTTCTTTGCTTTGTTTCTTCGCATGTTTTCTGTGTTTATTCGTGCGTTTTGCTGTGTTTCTTCATGCGTTTTCTGTGTTTTTCTCTGTTTCTTTGGCGCTGCTGCTGGTCTGGGGCTACTTCGGCTCTGTTGGTGATTATCTACGGTGACGTCAAGCGAACCACCAGGTAGGAATTCTTTCTGTTGCTGATTCTCCACCTGTGCATGGAAGTTTAGATCAAGTTGAAATGTAATTCTGGGTTTATTTGGCTCATCTCTGTTTTATGATTGCAAACTAAGTAAAATTAAACATTTTTAGCTATGGAACGTTGTCTTATTGTATAGCTGTTTTTGTGTTTTTTGATGAATAAGAATGGTCTTTCAGTAATAACAATGGTCTTTCCCTTGATCTGTGCCACCAGCTAGTCATCAGTAGGTAGCTTGAGATCATCCTTGGTTTGCCTAGATTCAGTCAACAGGCTAACAAAACCATCCCCAGAAATGTCGATTAGCTGATAAACAGTGTGAAAAAATTCTTGCTGTTCCTATGGATCCATCAATTTCATCTGCTCTAGCTGATTCTTAGCATGTTACGACAAGCACTAAGACAGTTGGAGAGCAACTAAAGTTCCTCTCCCGGTCGAGCTCCTTGGTTATTATTGCGCCCAGGATGTTGCTAGCCGGTCAATAGCCCATATATCCCAGTCACATTATCAAAGGGTTCCCCCTTTCCATACACAACCAATATGGATTCTCATTAAGTGCCCACCATAAGTTCATTGCTAGCCCCGGTCAACCAATAATCTATCAGGACTAGAAATCGCTGGATTAGCAGCTCCTTCGGAATGACTGGTAATACCACTTAGGGGCGGATAGACCATCCACTCAGTGCCGCTACCCACTTCTACCGAGGCTGGGCTTAATGGGAGAAACAACGAAGGTGAAGCTTGCCTCTTCCCCAGAGTTTTCTTGGTCATCAATACAACCTGTCTCTAATAGAACCAATTTTATTATCTGAACAATCGGGATTCTCCACCTGTGCATGGAATTTTACCACCCCTGTTAAGCTTATGCCGTTACTGAGCCTTCTCTCGATTCCTCAACGCTGGAATGTGCAACCTTTAGTATTTTTTGTAATCACTCATGGTGTGGATAGACTGTAGCTAAACAGTCATAATTATGCTTTAAATTTCATTACCTTTTGTTGTAAGGTGTATGTTGAATTTTTGGTAGTATGATATGCATTCGATTGTTGCAGTTGTTATTGTTCCTGTGGATCCATCAATTTCATCCGCTCTAGCTGATTCTCCACTTGTGCATGGAAGTTTACCACCACTGTTAAGCTTATGCCATTACTGAGCCTTCTCTCAATTCCTCAACGCTGGAATGTGAAACCTTTACTATTTTTTGTAATTGATCATGGTGTGGATAGACTGTAGCTAAACGACCATAATTAGGCATATGAGGGTGAAGGGAACTTTGTTTTACAAGAAGAATGATTGAACTAGAATGATCTACTGCTGTAATGTGACTACATGTTGTCTTTTTTGGATGTATTTCTGTATGAGGCAGAATTTGATCTTTTATACTTGATAACCTGTTATGGGTATATCAAGAGGATTTTGCATATGAACTGTTATCAATATATGAAACATGGTTTTTTCTTCTAAATTCACATATGTTCAGTGGTGTCACTGTTTCACTTCCAATATTATGTTGCTTACCTTGATGAACAGGTGGAACTTTGCTGGGAGGCCTCTCTGTTTTTTGACTCTTTGCTCATACTGTCAAAGGCCGTTATATGTTATATGGGCTATACTATATAGTTATTAGACTACATATCTTCATACAGAACTTTCATATCGTCATATAGAACTTGCAAATAGTATGATGGAAACCAAACATAATAATGTATTAGGAAATCACAACTTTCTAATTAGTTATTAGACTACATATCTTCATATAGAACTTGCAAATAGTGTTTTGGAAATTTGGATCTCATGACTCTTCATGATTAATGCTTCTAGAAACCAAACATAATAATGTAATGGGACATGCTCCTTTAACTTGCAAATAGTATGGTCGAAATGTGGATCTCATGACTCTTCATGATTAATGCTTCTAGAAACCAAACATAATTTAATGTATTAGGACATAATTTAATGTATTAGGACATGCTCCTTTAGGCTTGGTGGAATTAATAGAACTTGCAAATAGCATGATGGAAATGTGAACTTGCAAATAGTATTTTGGACATGTGGAACTCATGACTCTTCATGATTAATGCTTCTAGAAACCAAACATAATAATGTAGAAACCAAACATAATAATGTATTAGGACATGCTCCTTTAACTTGCAAATAGTATGGTCGAAATGTGGATCTCGTGACTCTTCATGATTAATGTTTCTAGAAACCAAACATAATTTAATGTATTAGGACATAATTTAATATATTAGGACATGCTCCTTTAGGCTTGGTGGAATTACCTTTGCTTTTTATTTCTCTCTTACACACACACACATATATATATATGAAGAGATGATCCCATTTTTTTTGTTTTATTCATAGATCAAATGTCATTTAAATAAAAGATTTATCATAATGTACAATGATTCATTCCATATTATTCATAGATCAAATGTCATTTAAATACAATATTTATCATAATGTACAATGATTCACTCCATATTATTCATAGATCAAATGCCATTTAAATACAAGATTTATAATAATGTACAATGATTCATTCCATATTATTCATAGATCAAATGCCATTTAAATACAAGATTTATAATAATGTACAATGATTCATTCCATATTCATTTATTCCATATTATTCATAGATCAAATGTCATTTAAATACAAGTTTTATAATAATGTACAATTATTCATTCCATATTCATTTTTAGATTCAGGAGGAGCTTTTGAGAATGTTATGATAATGCCAATAAAGAATGAGCTAGACTCATCTTCAACATCTATTAATTAGATATGAAAATTTATAATACTACCGTGTACATTTGAGAATATTTATTTACATGTTTATATAAATTATATATGTACATGTATGTACTTCTTTTTTTTCATTAAAAAATGAACCCTTTAAATGATGAACCTAGTTAATGCTTCTTCTTCATGAACAAGACTACTTGATATTTCAATTTGAATTTGATGATGGTCCTTTGTTATCTTTCTTGAATACTTTGTTTCTTTTCTCTAAGTAATACTAATTCTATTAGATCATCAGACAAAGTTTACATGTTGCATCCTCAGCCATGGATAAATCCATGTCTGAGGTATAGTTCAGAAGACTACTGGTCAAAACTAGACCGCCCCGGGTGGGGAAACCGGCCAATATAGTCCAAACATACCAGGTTGCCCTTGGCGGGAAACCAACCTTTAACATTGTACAAAAAGAGACTAAAAATACAAACAAGAGATGCATCCAAATCCTGCAAACTAAGAAGCTCAACAAAGACCTACTAGGGAGGGCTTCCATGCTCATCGCTAGATGGAGAATCCTCCTCGAGGATGCGGCAAATGTACCCATAATCCAGCTGATCAATGTCTTCATGCTACTCGCGAGGGGAGGGCGGAAGACTGAGCCTTTCTACGGGAATGTCTGGAGGACCAGCATCCTGCAGAGAAGTAGAAATGTCTAAAGCACCAGCAGCTTGGAGAGTTTCCTTGCCTTTCATAGAATTCGATAAACTGAGCTCTGGCATCTGCAAATCCTCATCTGGCCTGAAGTCATCGTCGTCCGAAGAGGGGCTGGAGACTGACTGCACTGTAAGCGCCTTGAGCTTGCGAGGAAGGAAGGGTGGCTCAGCCGAAAAGGTCAATTTGCGGGCACGCTTCTTACCACGGGAGTAGGATGGTGCAACCAGAGGAGGCGAAGGTAAACCAGAAGGGACGAGGGGGTCAAAGTGCGGAGCAGGCACGTGGAAGGGAGGAAATAGATCGATGGGGTCCCAAGAGGCAGGGAATTCAAGTCCATAGGGATATCCATGGGCAGGGGAGGACATGAGGGGATTCCTCTTCCCCCTCTACGCCTGGGCTGGTGATGGTGACGCGGCATTATGGCCAACACAGATGAAACTCGAAAAGATGAAGGTGCACCTGCAAAGGCAGGGGCCCAAAGACGCCGCACCGGAGCCGAAGAAGGCTGAAGCAGGAGGAGCGGAGGAATAAAAACTAGGGAGGGATGGAAAGCCAAAGGCGGGGCGGGAAGATAGATCACCATACTGAACAGAGGAGTAATTATCCAACTTGCTAGGTATGTATGAGTTAAGGTGGCACATGGGAATTTAAGTCCCTGCCCACGCGAAAATTGATAGCAGTGAGCGGCCCAAGGGAGGGGCGTATTGGCGTGCCATGTGGTGAGCCACATGGCTGCCTTGTGGAGGTCAGACAAGCTGTGAACCACCCACATCTAGGGTTTCTTGCCTACTTTGTTATCTTTATTGACTACTTCAAATTATTGAGACAATCATATGCTTCTTATTACTCTTTTTATTCCTTCCTTGTATTGTATTCTCCCCCTTAGATATTGTGTACTCTCCCACATAGATATCCTTTGTTATCTTTTTTGACTACTTCAAATTATTGACACAATCTTCTTGTTACTCTTTTTATTCCTTCCTTGTATTGTATTCTCCCCCTTAGATATTGTGTACTCTCCCACATAGATATCCTTTGTTATCTTTCTTGACTACTTCAAATTATTGACACAATCATATGCTTCTTGTTACTCTTTTTATTCCTTCCTTGTATTGTATTCTCCCCCTTAGATATTGTGTACTCTCCCACATAGATATTGCACTCAATTTTGATGGTCCTTTGTTATCTTTCTTGACTACTTCAAATTATCAAATTATTGACACAATCATATAGATATTGCACTCAATTTTGATGGTCTTTTGTTATCTTTCTTTACTTCAAATTATTGACACTTGATCATATAGATATCATATAGATATTGCACTCAATTTTGATGGTCCTTTGTTATCTTTCTTGACTACTTCAAATTATTGACACTTGATCATATAGATATTGCACTCAATTTTGATGGTCCTTTATTATCTTTCTTAACTACTTCAAATTATTGACACAATCATATGCTTTTTGTTACTATTTTTATTCCTTCCTTGTATCTATTCTCCCCCTTAGATATTGTGTACTCTCCCACATAGATATTGCACTCAATTTCATAGGCTCTTCTTTTGAAGTCAAATGTATTGTATTCTCCCCCTTAGATATTGTGTACTCTCTGACATAGAGAGCTCTTCTTTTCAAGTCAAATAAGTGACCATAATTTACATGAACTATCCCTAATTTGTTTCTCACATGTTCAAATGGTTCTCTAACAAGATAATTTACAAGAACTATTCCTAATTTGTTTCTCACATATTCAAATGCTTCTCTAACAAGAGGCTTTGTGGGTATGTATTCCATCTTCACTATTTTCTCAAAGACTTGTTGTGTGAGGATGTGGTACTTTATGATGATATGTAAATAGTGATTGAAGGAAGTAGAATATTTTATTTTTTAAATTATTATTACACTTCTATTGAAACACTTAATAGATATATAGATTTACCTTAATATCTTGTAGAGTCCATTTCATCCAAAAAACTCAAAAAGAAGTAACTACTATGCATTCCACTTCTACTCACTCAAAAAGAAATTAACCTTAATATCTTGTAGAGCCCATTTCATCCAAAACACTAAAAAAGAAGTAACTACTATGTATTCTACCTCTACTCTAGATAGAGAAAGTAACGACTCTTTCTTGCTTAACCATTAAACCAAAGACTCTTCTAAGTAGAATTATACATTGTCCACTAGTACTTTTCACAAGCCTAGTTGAATCTCTATATGTTGTCAATGTAAATTTATACTAGTAAATTTGATGTAAATTTGTCAATGTAAATTTCCTAATTTCTACAAGTTCTATAAATTTGTCAATGTAAATTTCTTGACTTTTACAAGTTCTATAGGCAGGGTCTGTAAAGGGCCAAGTAGCCTCTGGATCTCATCTTTTATGAATGGTGACATATCTAGTAAATGCCCCTACATTCAATCTCTGGAATAGATTTAAATAGAAGTTCTTCATTTTAATATCCATAAAACACAACCACTTTAAGGTAAACTGTGTACATGTGTCATTTCTCCCACAAACTAAAGGCTTCCTCCCATTAATTTTAGATATGAATTCTAAACCATAAAATTTTTAAGTCAAACTTTAAGATAAACCATGCACATGTCATTTACCTCATGATCTTGTGTCATTTCTCCCATGTCATATATATATTTTACTGATCTTGTGTCATTTCTCCCATGTCATATATATATTTTACTGATCTTGTGTCATTTCTCCCATGTCATATATATATATATATATATATATATATATATTTATTTTTTATTTTTTATTTTTTTTCAGAGATAAGAAAACCATTAAATATGGTTGAAAAATGGAAATTATGCATAGAAGTTTCTTGCTTTCCCAATCCAGGGAAAGCAATGATTACATATGTGCTTTCCAATATTGCGACTAGCAAAGTCGTCCAAAGGAAAATGAATATACCGGGAAGAACAACAAACAACGAGGCATATTATATTGGATTGATAGAAGGCTTGGGAACAACGATGGAGTATGGGTCAAATGGAATTGTAGTTTTCACCAATTCTAAACTTGTGTGCAACCAGATGAATGGCGTGTGCCAAGTTAAGAAGGAGAGGCTAAAAGAGCTGCATGGAATAGCAAACAATATTGTTAGCCAATTTCAATTTTTTAGTATAAGACATTGTACAAATGTCAATAAGATGTCTGCTGATCTATTGCGTGGGGCAATGCCAATTCATGATTCATCTACCAAAGATGAATTAGAATTATACAGAGCAATGCCAATGCAAAATTCATCTCTCAAACATGAATTGTTTTTGAGATGCTCTTCTTCAAAAATTCAAGATTCATCTCTCAAAGATGAATTAGTGTTGAAACTTTCTACTTCAAAATTTATTGATAGACACTGTAACATATCTTGGATATGTGTGTGTTGTTTACTTATAAATGCGTCTTTTTTAATGACCATGTGCTTTTTTCAATTATATACCAAGTGTGCTCCCACCACACCATGTAAAGCGCAACTTGGTGAACTTCACATTTGCAAAAACTAGTGAACTTCACATTTTTATAAAATTAAAATGCGGGGACTTCAACAAATTTTTATTTAAATGGAGTTTGTTTAAATGCAGTTTCACTTCTTTTTTAATGACCATGTGTTTTTTTCAATTTTATACCAAGTGCGCTCCCACCATGTAAAGCACAATTTGGTGAACTTATCATTTTTATAATTTCTTTTTTGCTTAAATTGAGTTTCACACATCAATTAGTGCTTTGAAAGTTGTGTTCTACATAATTTGTGTACACTAAATTACATTAATTTTCTGAAATTTATTTTGTGTAAATGTCCACCAATAGATATATATATCATGGAGGATGAACGGCGGAGATCAATAGAATCCCATATGGGGGATTAGGGATCGGGGGATGTTCATGGTATTTAAATATAATCTTAAATATCTATACATGTGTGTACATATGGAATTGATTTTTATTAACTTTGTGAGTTAAATTAGTTGTTAATAAGTTTTATTTTTTATTTTTTAGGAGCTAAGAAAAGAAGGGTATCTACTCCATCCATGGAGCATGCCCATGGTTCACCCAGTCGTGGTATGGTTCATGCAATTTAATCAATGAATATGTACATGTATTTATACGTACACATGAATGTATTTTTCAATTGATTATAAATTCGTATTTGTTTATGAAGCTTCTGTCTCGTCTCGAGAGGTTGGTGGTGGTTCAAATCCTGTTAGAGGGCCATCAATGAGTGGTAGCAGGTTGCGTGAAGGTGGTGATATTTATTTCCCCGGAGGCCAATCAACGACTGGTGGTGCTGGTTCTCAGCAGGGTCGTTCTGGGTCTCAACAATTTTAGGGTGGAGAAGATGCTAACCAACCATGTCGAGGTTGCCATCAATTTCAATATTTTTTTCATTGAATTTGTGCAAATTTGTTTACATGTGTTTTTTCTAATATACAAAATTTCATATATATTGATGCAGAGGCTGAAAATGTTACAAATATTGGTCAAAATAAACGCAGGGCAGAACGCTACATTCAAGAATAAGGTTGTCTACCCACCACAACTTATCCGGCCGACATTTCTGATATACCATGGGAAACAAACATGGCGCAATGCACCTTACAAAGGTGTGAAAAACTTCATGCAAAATTGCGGAGAGATCTCGTGGCTTTGACTCTACTTGCTGAGAGTCGACAAAGCCTCGAAATAGTTACACATTCATTGGGCGAAATTGTAAATGTGTACAAAAATCTTGGGCCAACGATCGATACATTTGTAGAAGTGATGAGAAAGAGAAAGGAAACAGTAATGGGTCCCGATAAATGGGAGGATGTAAAACAAAGAGTTACAAAAAATATGGCGAAGTCAATGTTTAATTTCAAGGAAGGGCCAAAAAGAAAAATGTTGAAGGTGCAATATTTCAAGCACCCAAATATAGCTCGCTATTTGTATGATAGACACCTTGCGACCTATAGAAGGTTCACATAGAATGACGAGGTTCCTGTTTATTTTGCACAATTGTTTTACGCAGATTTTTTTTTGAGTATGAAACCTAACTACAATGACCTTCCGTCAGAATTTTTTGGTCTGGGGAAAGGTCGATTGTATGACCGTAAGGGCGCTAAGCGAGATTTAGAGTTGCCTCGCCCTGAGCCGCCATTGGTGAGTCGACCTTTTTGGGTCGAAAATCTGCGGTCAGAGTTGGATGCGACTTCTCAAATAAGTCGAGAAGCAAGGGATGTCATGATCGACAATGTTTACAACAGATTGGGTGGAGTCGATGTTTGTCTAAATCGACAAAGATCACGTGCCAATTTTGTGTATTGTACAGATAAAGAGATTGACAACATGAATGTTGAAGATCTCTGAATATATGCAAAAAATTGTTGCAATGGTTTTCAAGACCTAATTTTTCATGAGGAAGAGGGCACGGGAACGGTATGTGTTAATGACCTTATGGTTCAATTATTTTAACATGTATACATGTGTACAATTTGTAATAAATACATGTGTATATAAATGTATACATTTATTTGTATGTACATTAATCTAACAAAAATGTATCATTATATGTTAAAACACCATTTGCAATTGTCACACATGATGAGTGACGAAAATGTTAATATCACGTTCGGGACCTTTGGTTCAAACAATGTAGATGAGTCTCACCATCAAGATATGTTGACAAATGTTAGTGTTTTTTAAGTGATATTTTTAAAATAAATAATTGTGCACACATGTACATGTATGTATATATAATGATAAAATGTTTTAACAGATTCTGATTCCATCCGATGTTTTTGGGATGGCGGTACCTTCTTCTTCCTTGGGAGATGTACCTTCTACTTCCTTAGGAGATGTGCCACATCCACAACAAGTATGGACAATTTTTCACTTTTAAAATTTATGTTTAAGTTATATATATATATATATATATATATATATATATATATTCCACCTCAAAAACTTCCATTAAAAATTGAGATATATATAACTATATCTTGAGTTATTAGGTTAGTTATAATTTTATAAATTGAAGTTTATTTAAGTTTTATTATAAATTGAGATCTTGATCTTGAGTTATTTTATACTTTTAAAATTTTGAATTTTAGGTTTCTATAGAATATTTCTTTAATCCACGGACTCTAGCGACGGAGATAGGAACATCCACACCATTTCAACCATTTGAACAAGTTGTCTAACTTTTTTTTTAATATTATTGAAAATAAGTTTATATATGTACATGTGCATTTTCATCTGAAATTTTTTAATATATATATATATATATATATATATATATATATATATATATTTAAATGTACATGTATATTGTACAGTTTACCGTTCCAGATGTTCCCATGGGGGGGGAACTTGTAGCACGTGAACAAATGGAGAGGGAACCTCCTGAGGTATTGCATGATTTTATTTTATTTTTTTATTTTTATTTTTATTTTTACATGAATTTCTATATATATTCTCACTCATTTTTAAAACATCAAATTTTAATGTTTGTACATTTGCATTGTGTACAGGTTTCCCATGCTTCGCATGATAGTGCGCGGATTGAAACCCTGATAGGAAAGACGCTACATCCATCTCTATTTGATGGACATGATTTGTAGATTTGATTTCAAGATTTAGATAGTCTTAAATTTACTTTTTTATATATTATCTAGATGCATTGTCATATATATATATAACTTGATACAGTTTGATAATTGTGAGATCTACAATTTTTGGAGATATTTTATTACAGTGTTAATATAATTTGTTTTGTTCCAAAAAGTTAAGTTTTGGATGGTTTTAGTACTTTTGGCATGTGAATGTGAAGTAATGTTGTTATATAATTTGTTTGGTTTTTAAAAATTTTAAGTTTTGGATAATTGAACTACTAGTAATGTTGTCATCTTTAAATTAATGTTTTGCTTCTGAACTACATTTGGCATGTTATGTAATGATGTGTTATAATTTGTTTTGTTTTTAAAATTAAGTTTTGGATGCTTGAAGTACATTTGGCATGTGAAGTAATGTTGTGATCTATAATTTTTTGTTAAATTAAAAGTTAAGTTTTGGATGGTTTCAATCTACATTTGGCATGTGATATAATGTTAAATGTTTTTATTGGATAGTTGAATTATAATTGGCATGGCATGTGAAGTAATGTTATGTATGATATAATCAAAAAGTTTTTAAAACTCAAGTTTTGGATGATTTCAATCTACATTTGGCATGTGATATTTAATGAACATAAATGTTTAATGTTTTAATGTTGCACGATATATAATCAAAAAGTTTTTAAAACTTAAGCTTTGGATGGTTTCAATCTACATTTGGCACATGTGATATAATGTTAAATGTTTTTATTGGATAGCTGAACTATAATTGGCATGGCATGTGAAGTAATGTTGCGCGATATATAATCAAAAAGTTTTTAAAACTTAAGTTTTGGATGGTTTCAATCTACATTTGGCACATGTGATATAATATTAAATGATTTTATTGGATAGTTGAACTACAATTGGATGGAATGTCAAGTAATGTTGTGATATAATCAAAAAGTTTTTAAAACCCAAGTTTTGGATGGTTGAAGTACATTAATCATGTGAAGTAATGTTCTGATATAATCAAAAAGTTTTTAAAACTAAGTTTTGGATATCATTTTAAACTACATTTAATGTAAATCCCTTTAATTTTGATTTAATGTTAAATGTTTTAAATGTAAATCTCTTTAATTTTGATTTAATGTTTTAAATGTTTTAAATGTTTTGATCTAAGTTTTGGATGGTTTCAATCTACATTTGGCCTATGGAAGACTCCCATGTGAAGTATTGTTTTGATTTAATAAAAAAGAGTAAAGAAGTAGTTATATGCAAATCCCTTTAATTTTGATTTAATGTTACATGTTAAATGTTTTGATATAATGTTAAATGTTTTGATCTAAGTTTTGGATGGTTTCAATCTACATTTGGCCTATGGAAGACTCCCATGTGAAGTATTGTTTTGATTTAATCAAAAAGAGTAAAGTAGTTATATGTAAATCCCTTTAATTTTGATTTAATATTAAATGTTTTAAATCTTTTGATATAATGTTAAATGTTTTGATCTAAGTTTTTGATGGTTTCAATCTACATTTGGCCTATGGAAGACCCCATGCGTAGACATCGGATGCGTTGCATAAGGGGAGGTGGGGGTAGCGGTGGAGGGGGTAGGAGTGCTGGCTCTCGCCCGCCTCTTTCAATCCATGACACAAGTGGGCACCCTCCTCCAGCAAGCAGTGTTGCACAATTCCACTTCACTAGAGTTATGGTCAGACCTCGAATTACGGTGACCATTTCTGTCTTTTTTCAGGAGGAGCCCCAAGTTGAAGGTGCTTCTGGTTCCAGGAAGCGGCGGAGAAAGTCCACCATCCCAACCCATCAGCCCCAAGACACCAGGAAGTCGGCAGTTCTTCCAGTCAAATCCGGCTCGACGAGCTCCAGCAACGATGGTGTAAGCAGCAGCAGCTCGGCTTCGAAGAGCTCCTCCCAGCACTCCAAGGGAGTAGCTGATGATCCGGAGGACTACAATCGTCCAATTGTGGAGGAGAATCCTCCTACACACATCGATAGCTAGCCTGATGTTAGGTCCTCTTTAGCTTTTTTGAAATTTTGTCATGTTTTGCAATCACTGTGCTTCTGAACACTCTATGTCTGCTGGTTTCCCGATATTGGGCAACATCTTCTGGGCTGGTTTCCCGGTTATGGGCAACCCCTTTTCTATTTTTTTGATTCAGACCCCCTCTGATTGTTTTGATTTAATCAAAAAGAGTAAAGAAGTAGTTATATGTATTTATCCCTTTAATTTTGATTTAATGTTAAATGCTTTAAATGTTTTGATATAATGTTAAATGTTTTGATCTAAGTTTTAGATGGTTTCAATCTACATTTGGCTTATGGAAGACTCCCATGTGAAGTATTATTTTGATTTAATCAAAAAGAGTAAAGAAGTAGTTATATGTAAATCTCTTTAATTTTGATTTAATGTTAAATGTTAAATGTTTTGATCTAAGTTTTGGATGGTTTCAATCTACATTTGGCCTATGGAAGACTCACATGTGAAGTATTGTTTTGATTTAATCAAAAAGAGTGAAGAAGTTGTACATTATCCCTTTAATTTTGATTTAATGTTAAATGTTAAATGTTTTGATATAATGTTAAATGTTTTGATCTAAGTTTTGGATGGTTTCAATCTACATTTGGCCTATGGAAGACTCTCATGTGAAGTATTGTTTTGATTTAATCAAAATGAGTAAAGAAGTTGTACATTATCCCTTTAATTTTGATTTAATGTTAAATGTTAAATTTTTGATATAATGTTAAATGTTTTGATCTAAGTTTTGGATGGTTTCAATCTACATTTGACCTAGATGGAAGACTCCCATGTGAAGTATTGTTTTGATTTAATCAAAAAGTTTTTAAAATTCAAGTTTTAGATGGTTGAAGTACATTTGGCCTCTTAATATTGCTTTTGATCTCTACATACTCTTGTTTGAGTGAAAAAATTTCCAATAAGAAGAACATAGCTTTTCTAGAACACACACACACACACACATATATATATATCCAATACATGTAACATTTTTCATCAATGCACATGTGTAGAAAAGCTACTTTTAGTTGATACTAGAGCACGTGCATGTACCAAAACAATTTGTACATGTGCAAACAATTGCACAAATAACATAAGCAACTCAATTTTTAGTTGAGTACTGGAAGTTCTAAAACATATTTAATCCAAAGAGAATAAATTGTTGGGCAGTTCAATAAAAAAAATTCCAATGCAATTCCATCTTAATCTGTTCATGATCGGATTTTGACATTTTCCATTTCTTAATTTTTTCGTTTTTTTCTTTGATTGAACCTCTATCAACTTTATGTGTGCTGCACACACCAAGTGGCTATATTGACAACTTATGAAATTAGGTTCATAGTCTTCAAAGTAAACAAAATCCCCACTTTGATTAGTTTGTCTGAAAAAATAACCTTTCAGTATAATAGATCCTCTTTCATATTGAAATCCATGATCATTATAGTTTTCTAATAATTTCATTTTTCGTTCAGTGCAATGCATCAAATAATACTTCACATTTTCATCGTTGTCAATAGGTGCAATTATAGCAAAAACATCTCCTGCACAATAAAACAAACTTAAACAAATTATACATATATTTAAATTTATTTCTATATTTTTAAATCATTAGAAATCAATTCAAATGTTACCTTCTCTAACAAGAACAGAAACTCGATCACCATCGGATGATATTGTAGTTTCCTCTGATTGCATTTCTTCAAACATTGCAACAGACATTTTTCCCTTTGTATTTAGCTCTGTATGTTTCCAATCGTTTACATAAATTTTGTTTTCACAAACTTCATTGGATGTTGTGTTGTCTATGCAAACATGACAAAAACAAGAATATTTTCTTTTATCCAATGCAAACAAATTTCTGGATGACTTTGTTTTAATTGAATGCAATTTTCTAGTCCCTTTTATTGTTTCAACGTCATTTCCAATTGATCTATCTACGTCTTCGATCCCAATATGCCAGAAAAACCTTTATATGGAAAATTCAAAGAAGAATGTAAATATGATATCAAAATACAATCAAAGATAATCATTGCACAATAAAATTAGATTTCCAATAAAAATTAAATTGAATGTACCTTCGCACTTCCCTTGATGGGTTAGTCTCATGGCTTAGAGCAGCGATGCACCATTGAACAACTTCTTTAGCGTTCACAAGTCGGCTTGTAGAGGGGTTCATTTGATATCTTCGAAGTGCTCATTTTATGCATGCTCCTGCACCGTCATGTTCTCCTTTTCCATGGCCAGTCTCAAAGAAATTCCAACAATGTTTAATGCATGTTTTCTTATGAAGACAACACAACCAAAAGAATGATCGTGCAGATTTGAATTGACCTGCGCATCCGTCTGACCATATCCAATTTTCATTGAATGTTATTCCACGATTTTTCAATGAATCATAAATTTTTCCAAAACAATGTTGTACAAAACATGTATCATGTGTACGATCATCACTGATATAAAAGTGATATTCTTTAAAGATATGTCGATTTTCACTCGTGCTTTCTATATGATCGACATTTTGTTCAGCATGTCTATATAGAATATGGACGAGCATGGAGACTTGGTCAGAATGATAGTATTCACTCTGAATTTATTTTTGTGGAACAAATGTGTAGTTGTAGATTTTAGATTTCTGTGGTGAGAGTTTAGAGTTTCTGGTTTCGGAATTTGTCCTAATAATGGGTCTTGTTCTAGACCCGAAACGTTGACACAAAAATGTTCACTGTGGAGATTCCGAAACCAAAAACTAAAATGTGTAGTTTTCTGCAAAATCAATCACTGAAAAAATGGTCCCTGGTGGAAAAAACTCACGAGATTTTTTGAATTGCAAGTCTTGCCATCGAGCTCTATGGGATTTCTTGGTGTATTTGTAAATTTCTGCCTCAAACTTTCTCAAAAAGTCTATCACAAAAAAATTGGCTTCTCGTAATTCAATTCTTTTAACACTATTTTCACCTTGAATCGATGTATGGATATATTCATATCTCTTCCATTTCACTTTCATGTTGGACAATGATTGATCATTTAGATCAGTACGATATTTGTTTTGAAATTTAGTCATATCTCCATAATCATCGCATTTTTTACCACCAACACATTTCTTTTTGTAAAATAGTTCATTGCTTTCTCTTTCACATAGAATTTGAGATATGAAATCACGGATAGTGGAAGGAGGAGGTAAATCCTTCCATAATGTTCTACCAAAATCAAGGAATGTGTCATAATATAACTCAAATTCCACATGATAACGACTCGCGTACGGTGATAGGTTTTACATACCATGGTTTTTTTTGAACAAAAGCACTGATTGAAACATGAATTTCACAATTCTCTTCTTTGAACTTGTTGAATAACTCTATCTGAGTGGTTTCCAAGAAATATTTTTCATGTTCTTCGTACTGATTTCATTCTATTCTTCTTCACATCACATGCTTTGTAGTTGGCAAAGCACGCGAATTGTTCTTCCAATATTCATATATTATTTTTTTAACATTTTCTCCAGGTCTATCTTTGTATGGTTGCCTACAAATAGCTCTCCAACAAGTGAGTTCATCATTTACATCTATTTGCAGCCGAAATTTCCGATGTTTGTGCAAAATTTTTCGCGAGGTTCCTAATGCTCGTGCCATAGATGTTACCAAGCGATTCTCTTTAGTACTTGATGAAACCATTGCCATATGTATTCCTCTACGTATAATTGAAACATTTTTCTGTCTAGATCTCCTAATTGAATTTGTAGCACTACTTATATTTTGTATCACATTTTCCTTCATTTTTTTTTTTTTAATCTTTGGTTGATTTTCGAATACCCAGTAGTGTCGTACCTTCTTTTAATTTCCTTAATGATAAGAGACCTTTCAACATTTGAGCTTGAACTATCACTTGCTCATTTATGAAATACGTTTCAAAAATGCGGTTAACATGATATTTTATATAATGGTCAAGTTTTTTATCTCCATATTTGTGACTGTCAACATTTTCTAACATCTCATCATCGACACTGATTTCATCTGTACATATTCGAATAAATAGTACATAATAAGTTTACATATTCAATAAATAACTAAATTAATAAATATATGTATAATTTCAATAATACGTGCATGTGTTCAATATATATATATATATATATATATATATATATATATACCTTGTGTTTCAATTTCTTCACTTGAATTTCTTTCAATATTTTCACCATCTTCAATCATTGGTTCAATATCTCTTTCACTTTCTCTTTCAAAATTTTGTATCTCATCATCAATGTTTTGAGGAATATTTCTCTCTGTTTACATTGCAAAATATTTTTCTTGAATTAGTTCATCAAATAAAAGTAAGCTTCACATTTTACACTAGGAAAAATTTAAATATATCAATAGATTATAATATTTACATTTACATGCCTGCTTCAATTTCTAGTTGAGGTTGATTTTCCCCTTCAATATTTGAGAGTGCTTCTATCTTTATTTTGCGAGATTGTCTCGTCTCGTCTCTTCTCTACGTTCCTCAGGGTCTCTTTTTCGATCATATTTTCTCGCACAATTCTTTCAATTTTTCATGATAATAGAGTATGAAGTTCAAAAAAATTTCTTCAAAATTTTTGACAATAACTCAATTATAAAAAGCATCACAAAAGATTTAATTTAAAAAAACTCATTTTAAAATTTTTGCAAAAAATACATACTCCAATCCAAAACACTAACTTTAAAAAATCCAAGAAAAAAATGTCTTATAAAAATGAAACGAAGCTCAAAAGATTTACTTCAACTCAAAACACGTGCTTTAAAAATTCGAAATTAAACCCAAATCTATACTTTAAAAAAAAATGAAGAACAAAAAACATTCAAAAAAATGTATCACATACCTCTAAGAAATGTCCTTTGAATGTACGTCCAAGAAAATTCCTTAAACCCAAAACAATTCTTTGCAAAATTAGACCGTCTCCAACAAATGTCTTCCAAGAAAAGTCCTTAAACCCAAATCTCCAAGAAAAGTCTTTAAACCCAAACCAAGACCATTGTAAAATTAGACCAAATGTGCGAAATGTGCGAAAATTATGAATGATTTCGCGGCAATTTATATTGCCGTGAAATGTTTTTTTGGAGGGGCTCCGCGAAATTTTCCGGCCGACGGAAAAGTAGGTGAAAAAAATTACGCCGAACTATTAAGGCGTGAGACTTAACGACCCGTTTGCGCAAAAACTAGTTCAGTCGAACTTTGTAGAAAAGTTTGGCCGAACTAACGCGTCACCAATTACGCATGTCCGAGCTCTGAATATGTTTCTGCAACTTTGGACTGATTAAACTCCATGAAACATTATGAATTAATTGTCGGAACCAAGAAAAGCATTTTCAGAATTGAATCTACTTTCAGGAAATATAACTTTTATGGAATTTCATAAATATTTACTAATTTTAATTAATTTTGTAATAAAACGGGTGCAAACAATTTCTGAGGGTCATTATGATTCAGTAAAATCAAAATTCTGTATCTTCCAAAATAAATTGTAAAAAAAATTGAAAAAATTATGGGGCATTACATTGGTCTGTCGTCTCTAATGGGTAGCTTTTAGATATTTAGTTTATAACTTATATGTTAAGAAATTTCTTGCGTCGTGAAACATACTCAAAATATGCAGTTTTTTCATATTGGACCAGTTCAAAAAATTCTAGTAATTATGATATGCATCCATTGGCTTTGTAAATATGACGAAACCGAAGTAGACTCTGTCTAGATTGTTGTAACACATTTTGTTTTCTGAAAAATGCAAATTTTCAAAGAATACAACATTGCGTATTAACATGACCTCTTATGAATCCTTTGATTGTTAAAAAACACACACTCAAAGAAACGCTAAGTTGACATATCAAATGTGCATACCAAAATTCCAAAAAATAAGTAATAGAAAGCTAGCAAAATTTCTGACAACTTTTATTTTTATCGCAAAATGAAATTCTAAATAGAAAAATTGTTATAGTTTGTAGAAAGTTGAAGAATCGAAAAAAATGAAATTTTTTTTCTCAAAAAAGGGCAAAAATTTATCCATTATTTTGTTCCTATATCTCTCGAGGGTTTCTTCAAACAAAAATTGATAGGATCTCATTCTCCCTTGTCTTTATTGTCTTCTACCATGAGAGGTCATCGAGGTCATAAAGGATGGTCCTGCAAGGGATCAACAAGTTCGAGTCCCAACTCTTTATACCCAATCGCGTTGGGGACATGCACAAAAAAATAAATAAAGTGTAGAACGCTTTGATACCACTAATCTCGATATATGAAGGAACAAATCTAAATACATATTTAAAATGAAAACACAAAAATATAGTGAAATTGAACTTCAAGGAATAAATAGAAAATGTTGAAACTGTTTACATGCATAGTGAAATCCAACTAGCTCTAGTGACTGTAGCTTATCTCTGAGAAGTGATGTGATGACTAATCACCTTCATGAATTGTGTTGCAATAAGGGTACAAGGTCTTTTATCATGAAGAAACAACGAGACACCCTAGAAACATACAAAACCCTAACCCTAGGAGAAGAAGCAACAAAGGTTTATGGGCCCCAATGGAGTAAGTTGGAATGTCAACTTCCCAAGATTGTAATTTTGGGATATGATCTTCGTTTGGTGTGCACAATAGTCGCCTAGAAAGGTATAATCAAGAAGAACAACTTTTGACTGTAAACATGAGATGCAGACTTTATTTTTTCAGTTTCCCTAAAACACATTGTTTAAGGCCTCAAAATGGTTCAAGAATTTTAGGACCTGAAATTTGCATGAGATGTAGACTTTATTTTTTCTGTTTCCCCAAAACACATTGTTTAAGGCCTCAAAATGGTTCAAGAATTTTAGGACCTGAAATTTTCCAAAAATAAAAAACTGCCAAAATATTATTATGAATATTTTCTCCAAAAATTTGCTAATGATTTTATTGATAAAAACAAAATTAAAATATAAGAACTTGAATTGAATCAACTTATTATTTTATCACTTTTTATTTCCTTTTAATTATTTTCAAGTTGTTGTACTATTATTATTATTATTTAATGTTTTATTATAACTTTCCATTTAACTTGTCATTGCAATATCTTTTCAATGAATATAATTAATAATTTAATGGTAATAAAGTTTGTAACTTTTATTAAAAAAAATTATGGAAGAGATGGTGTAATTTCTTGTTCTATTATGTTATGTTATATAAACATTTTGACTTGGTGAAATTACATAAAAGTAAAAATAGAAAAAAAATAAAAAAAAATAAAAAAAATAAAAAAAATTATAATTATTGATTAAAACATTTTTACTCAATAATATTACATAAGTATATTTTAATATAAATAGTTAACTCTGTGTAATCTAAATTATTGATGAAATAGATTTTTTTATGTTTAAAATGAATTTTTGAATGCACAAATGGATTCTCTGGGCACTCAAATTCTACATATTAAAAAAATTAAACTAGAATTTTTAAAAATCTCCATAATTTAGTTAAAATTAACCGTAGAAAATGTCATGAAAATAGTCATTTTTGAATGCATAAATAAATTCAACACCTTAATAATTTTACACATTAAATAACTTAAATTAAAGTTTTTAGAAATATTTTACTATATTTTTATTAAAATTAACCAAAATAAATGCTCTAGAATGGATCATTTAATTTATAAGTTAGTCTCTCTCTCCATATAAAACCAAAATCTACGATTATAAAATTTTATTTTCATTATTTAATTTAATGTAATCCTTCTTTACTATTAACCCTTCCCCTTCCCCAAATTCTCTTAATTAATTTTACGCTTTATTAATCTAATTCTAATCTACTCTATTTTTATACTACTTAACCCAATAATTTAATTTAATAATGTTATTTTAATTATTTAATATATAAAATACTAACCCTTATCTCTTTAGTATTAGTTTGAGCATTGTCTAAATTATTATTTTTAATGTATATAAATAACCTTTATCTCATTAATATTAATATTAGTTTGATCAAAATCTATTATTTGATCCTTATTCCATTTTACTTTGTAACACAATATTGAAAATATGTTGTAGTGTTATGTTATATAAAAAATAATAAGAAAATGAAAATAAAAATAATCATAAGTTAAAATAATGATAACTTCAAATAAAAGTAAAAAGTATACATCATCATCATCATCATTAATTTTTATTAACTTTTGTTGGGTAGTTATGAACTTGACAACTTTATAAGAAGCCATAGTATTGACCCATAGTATTCACGTGGAATATGATATACTCCAAGTAAATGTATATTTGTGTTTTGGTGGGTAATATTTTAAGAATGAATATAATAAATTTTCATATTATATGTTTAAGAAATTAAACCAACTTAGATCCCGAGGTCTATCAAATAATAACAATAATAATTCACTGTTGGCACTTGTTGGGTTCCAGCTTTTTGACAATACATGGTTGTTTCCATGGTATTTGTTATGATGAAACCTATTTAAAGGCTTGAGGAAATCCATTATAAAATGCAAGAGTACCAACTAAGATTTATCTTAACTACTGACTTGATCCGTCTTAGCCCTTGGTAGATATAGATTGATATTTATAAATTATAATAATATATTATATAAATAATAAATACTAATATATTAATGATTAAATACTTCTACAATTATTCATATGGTTGGAGATGTTGATATTTATAAATAATAAATAATAAATATTAATATATTAGTGATCAAATACTTCCACAATTATTTATATTATTCATATTGGTGGAGATTTTCATAAGTTAACTGTCTAATATTTTTTATCTGTCCAAAGTTTCAAATAATTACTCATTCATCATCACATTCGTCATCAAGGACAAAAAAAGTCCTTCAACACTTTTACTCCTAAAACTCCATCCAAAACTTTAGAGGAAGCAAAAACATTATATAGTTCACTTGCCAAAATCTCCAACAATAACAATATATTGTATAAAAATGAAAATGAAAAATATTAAATATAACCTTTACATATTTTTAAATTTTAAAAAATATATTAAAAACATTATTAAATATTTTTAAATTAAAAAAAATTATGTGTATTTATTTCCTTTTTAAATAGGTTTTTAAATATATATCTATAAGACTATATGAAACTACCATTTATCTCAAATAAAATAAATAAATAAATAAAATAAATATAAATAAATAAATTCATTCTCCAAAAGGTGTTATAGTTAGACAATATAATCTTCCGTTACTTTTGTTAACATCACAATTCTCTACAACATTTCTCACAGGCAACCCTCAAAAATCTAAAATTCCCCAAAAGGTGTCATAGTTAGACTATATAAACTTCCGTTATTTTCGTTAACATCACAATTCTCTACAACATTTCTCACACGCAACCCTAATTTTTAATTTCACATATTTTACATAACTAGGATAGTTGTCATTGACAATTTCAACGGTTACATAGCATGTGGGTAAGAAATAAATGTGAAAATATTCTTTGAATGATATTTTTTTTTTCCCTCAATAGTTCTAATTGTCATAATATCCTTTAACCAATTAAAATCGATTATGATTGGCTATGCAGGCTTGGGGTCTTATTGCAAAATTTTCAGGATACAAATGCTTTTACCCAACCTTCTTACATTTACTGACGTTTAGAGTGTTTTTATCAAAAGTTTGAAATTGAGCTTTGAATCGATGTGTTTCCTCTATCCACTAGCTTAGATTCATCTTAACTCCGGATCTATCAAGCACCTAGAGGGATCAATTCTCTCGAGGTACAAACCTCTTTTTAAGTGAAAAACGTGAGGAAAGGTTTGCACCTCGAGAGATTTGATCCCTCTCTACGCTTGATAGATCTGGAGTTAAGATGGATCTAGGCTGGTTTTAGTCGTGTGCAGCCAAGGAAAACCTATCTAACATATGATTAATTTTATCAATAATATGTAAATACATCTAATATAAATATAATCATTTTATATATGCTAAATATTTGTGATATTTATCTGTTCATTTTAATTTTAAAATTTACTTAGTTACCTCATTTTGTTGAGATGATAAATATTGTTAATAACTTTAATGATGAAAAATGATGAAATAAAATTTTTGAATGCAAAGTGACAATGTAATAGTGTTGAATGATAGAAAATGTGAATAATAAGAATGCAGTCAATTACAAACAATCTTCATTGTGATCAATCTCAAATTATTTTCTTCTACTATTCTTATAGTCACCCTTGTTAGTTTTGTCATATTTTCATATTGATTATATGAAAATGACAGTTGAAATCATAAACCATTTAAATATTTAGCTCGAACTATTGTAATAAACATCATACATTGTCACTCTTTCTCTTCAATATTAATAAGTTGAATTACTATAACACAAAAATCAATGTACATTGTCAATAATTTTGTGTGTTTACACAGAAATCAATGCACAATGTCAATCCAATCACTTTAAAATTAATGTACCATCAATGTACATCCAATTACATCAAATCAAAAATCAATGTCTACATTAAAATGAAATCATCTAATGCAACCAATCAAATAAGATTAGAAAACAACATCTACACTGAAATCAATGCATTTAATGCACATAATCAGATAGGATTAGAAATCAACATCTACACTGAAATCAATGCATCTAGTGGAAGTAAGCAAATAAGATTAGAAACCAACATCTACACTAAAATTAATGCATCTAGTGCAAGTGATCCAGGTGGATTAAACAGGTACAAGTATAAGTGGCTCAACACAGAGAGCTCAAAAATAATTTAGTGTTCAAAAATGTCTTGAACCAGGTTCATGTTGTAGATATCGTCTTTCTGATTCCAACGACGCATACGACACTCAATTCCAAGTAAGTATGAAGAAGTTAGAGCTGGTCAAAGTTTCAAGTTGACTTGGTGACTGGGCAGCCTTAAGGAAGGCACAAATTCACACTTTTCCGACCACCGGATTCTAGCTAGCTCCGGTAGATTTCCGTGCAAATTTGTGGCCTATTTAAATTGACCCCTACGGTCAAAAGTTCGAAAATTCTAAAATGTGCTTTTAGTTTTAAAAATCCAAAACAAAATATAAAAAAAAGGGGTGGTGGGCCACCACCCCCACCACCCCCAACCGCACGTTACATATCATGATTTTCAAAACGAATTACATATATTTAAGGCCCAACGGGCCGTGACCCCCGCGGACTCCAACCATCCAACAACCTAATCCTTGCTGCATACGCATACGGTGCCGAAAGACATGGCGGGGGCGGGCTGCCCAATGCGGGCTTGACCCCCTTACTTGGTATTCAATGAAGTTACGACATGTTTAAAAAACAAACACGCCCATTAAAAAATATTTAATGCGGGTTTTATGTGCTATATTGGGAGGGGCGGGATTTGACCCGCCGACCCCTCAACCAATTTCTCCTTTTACCACTGCTCCAATGGATTCTCGTGGGTTAATCCGCCCAAATTTTATTACTTAAACCTAGTTCTTCATAGTGCGCCCAGGCCATAAAGGCAGAGCAGGAGAGCGCACACGTAGATCAAGGTTTATTAATTTTTTTTATTGTAGGTCATGTGGAACCATGAGCCAAAAAAGAGGCAGGCGGAACCTTGATTGAGCCCAACTTTAAGGAGGGCAAAATTTTGACTTTGTCCAAATGGGACAAATTTTATGTTGTTTCTGCACTACTTGACGCCACGAGTCTCACGGCGTGCTCAGTTTCTGCATCTAAGTTTTCGATTTTCAGCCACTTTTGGAAGTGGGTTATGTAGGTGTCAAATTTCCGCGTGTGAGCAGTCGTTTTCACCTTTTTCGATGCCACAAGATTGATGGTGTTTTCAGATTCAGCTGCAGAGTAGCTCAGCCTTCAGAAAATGGCAGCATGAGGTATATGATGTGGATTCCATGTACTTCTTCATTTATTTCTCTTTGAAATGCATTATGTCTTGCAGATCCCGGTTGATACATGAGTCGTGGGATCTTGCTTTGTTTTGTTATTGATGTACTTTCAGCGATGGATTTGTGTTCTGTATGAGATCCCTTTTATGCCACATTGGCGGGATGCTCGTTTTCATATGTGTATTTTTGAGATCCCTTGTTTGCCAGGATTGGCGGGATACTCTTATTTATTACATGTTAGCTATGGTCATACTGATAGGAGTATTTCTTTATGTATGAGAGTTCTGAAGTGGCACATCTCTTAAAGAAGTCAAGCCACTCCTGCGTGAGGGAAATTTTTCCTTGTACGTCATAGGGAAACACATCCATGTACATCTTCTTCTTACAACACACAATGCAATGGCCTACACCATCTTGACACCGAGGCTCGGAGATGTAGTCCCTCCTAGACGAACTCCGTCATCAAACGACATGTTCTTATGTTTGCTGATCTTGTTCATTTATGTTCCTCTTATTTACAAATACAATCGTTCATTTCAGTTCATTAACGTCTTAATTAAATGCAATTCTAATTATCAGCTGAAGTAAAAGGTCTTGGTTAAGGCTAACAAGATTTTACCTTGGATCAAGTGGTATAAGAGCAGGTCTTCTTGTTGATTGGATTGCAGACGTGAACATTGAACGTTTGCTAAGATGAGCCATGGAGAATGTCAAGGACATGTATGAAACCATGCTCAGGGTGTTCGAGAAAGCGGACATATTGTACAAGGCTTACGAAAAACAAGCAGCAGAGAACGAAGCATTGAAGGCATTCCTACATGAAGAGAAGGAGGAGAAGCAACAGTTGCAGCTTCAGTTGCAAGCCACGACAGAGGCGTGGGAAGATTTGAAACGCAACAACGAAACTCTTCAGAGAGATCATGATGCCTTAAAAGCATTCCTACAAAAAGAGAAGGAGGAGACGCAGCAGTTGCTGCTTCAACTACAAGCCGTGTCAAAGGCATTGACGGAAGTGAAGCACAACGAAGGCTTATAATAGCTTTCTTCATCTGTTTCGCAATCAACACCTAAGGTAAACAATGTTGATTTTGCTTCAGTTTCTTCACATGATATAATTTCAGTTGGAAGTGTGGAGATACCCATCACAGGTACCAGAATGAGACTCCTAACCAAAATGGGGTACAGAGGAGGAGGACTTGGCATTCGTGGCCCAGGCATAACCGAACCATTGGAGGTTGTGAAACAATCTCGTTATGCAGGTTTGGGGTACACTAACGAAGGATGTTCAAAGGACATCAAAGGAAAACAGATAACGATGAAATCTCCAAGGAAGAGGAATGATGGGGACACTTCGCCATCGTTCCATGGCAGTGCACGTTGCAGTGAAGGACTTGAGGCGAGCTCCCATCATCATGATCGCACCAAAGACCACCCTAGAAGGTATACTAAGTCTCATTATTCCAGAGTGCATTTTAATTATAAGAATGTTGATAACCACGGTCGTAAAATATGGCATCGTAAAACTTGTTTATTTTGTGGTTTAAATAACCATGTGATTTCTAAGTGCTGGAAGAGGATGGCAGCACAAAGGAGGAAGAGGCATGAAAAGCCTTCTCCCCAACAAGAAAAGAAATTGGTTAAGCAGGTTTGGAGGAAAAATAAATTTTGCACCCATTGTGATCGAAGTGGCCACCAAAGAGCCACATGCTGGAAACTTCATCCAGAGCAGCACCGTAAAGACAAAGCGCCCGTGCATACACAAGTCGAAAGAGACGATCGACAAGCAAGTTCACCACAGGGAAATGACCCACTCGCTTTAATAAGTGAGAAGTGGTTCTTCTAGATTGTTTTTTTTCTAGATATGTTAAGCTTGTCATGGCCATGTTTGTAAGTCATTTTTTGCAATTTTTATTATGAAAGTGATGATGTGTTTCCATCACTCGTTTAAGCGACCATGATAATTTTTTGGCCTTGTTTTATAAGTCGTGTGTTGGATCTCTTTCATGTAAAAGTGATGATGTGTTGCCATCACTTCGAGATGCGACATTTATGTTTTGGTCATGTTCTATGAGTCGTCTGATGCATTTCTTTCATGTAAAAGTGATGAGGTGTTTTACCATCACTTCGAAATGTGACGATGAGGTCTGGTCTTGTAATTTTGTTGAGGTATGATTTCCATTTTGCTGTAAGATTGACCACCGAGTACATGTTATAAACTCGTGGCAAGTATGGAAATATTTGGGTCATTGTTGGTCACATTGAGAATGTAATGTTCGTTGCAGCTTTAGGCAAGTGTTGGCGTTCTGATTCTGAAGGACATAAGTGAAAGGAGTCTTCAAGGGATGTGCCTTTTTAGACATTTGCATTTCCGCAGCTGCAGGTGTTGGCTTTGCATCTTGATTCCAAAGCACGAGAAGTGAAGGAGTCTTCAAGGGATGTGCCTTTTTAGACATTTTCATTTTTGCAGTTGCAGGTGTTGGCTTTGCATCTCGATTCCGAAGTACGTGAGGTGAAGGAGCCTTCAAGGGATGTGCCTTTTTAGACATTTGCATTTCTGCAGTTGCAGATGATGGCTTTGCATTTGGATTCTGAAGTACGAGAGGTGAAGGAGTCTTCAAGGGATGTGCCTTTTCAGACATGTCATTGCAGCTGTTGTACATGATGGCTTTGCATCCTGATTCCAAAGTACGCCAGGTGAAGGAGTCATGTGGGGATGTGCCTTTCAATGACATTTGCAGACAGTTGATGATAGGTAAAGCTTGATGCTTTTGGAGGACCAAAATCTCGTCAGTGGGGAGGATTGATCTGGGTGGATTAAACAGGTACAAGTACAAGTGGCTCAGCACAGAGGGCTAAAAAATCAAAGTGTTCAAAAATGTCTTGAACTAGGTTCATGTTGTAGATCTCATCTTTATGATTCCAACGGCATAGACGACACTCAATTTCGAGTCCGTATGAAGAAGTTAGAGTTGGTCAAAGTTTTAGGTTGACTTGGTGACTGGGCAGCCTTAAGGAAGGCACAAATTCGCACTTTTCCGGCCACCAGATTCTAAATAGCTCTGACAGATTTTCAGGTAAATTTGTGGCCTATTTAAATTGACTCCTACGGTCAAAAGTTCGAAAATTCTAAAATGCACTATTAGTTTTAAAAATCCAAAAAATAAAATAAAAAGAAGGGGTGGTGGGCCACCACCCCCAACCGCACGTTACATATCATGATTTTCAAAACGAATTACATATATTTAAGGCCCAACGGGCCATGACCCCCACGGGCCCCAATCGTCTAACAACCCAATCCTTGCTACAAATGCATACGGTGCCGGCAGACATGGCGGGGGCGGGCCGCCCAATGCGGGCCCGACCCCCATACTTGGTATTCAATGAAGTTACGACAGGTTTAAAAACAAACGCGCCTGTTAAAAAATATTTAATACGGGTTTTCTGTGCTATGTTGGGAGGGGCAGGATTTGACCCCCCGACCCCTCCTTAACCAATTTCTCCTTTTACCACTGCGCCAACGGATTCTCGTGGGTTAATCTGCCCAAATTTTATTACTTAAACCCAGTTCTTCACAGTGTGCCCAGGTCATGAAGGCAGAGAAGGAGAGCGCGCATGCGAATCGAGTTTTATTAATTTTTTATTGCAGGTCATGTGGAACCATGAGCCAGAAAAGAGGCAGGCAGAACCTTGAGTGAGCCCAACTTTCAGGAGGGCGAAATTTTGACTTTGTCGAAATGGGACAAATTTTATGTCGTTTAGGCACTACTCGACGCCACGAGTCTAATGGCGTGCTCAGTTTCTGCATCTGATTTTTTCGATTTTTCAGCCACATTTGGAAGTGGGTTATGTAGGTGTTAGATTTCCGCATGTGAGCAGTCGTTTTCACCTTTTTCGACGCCACAAGATTGATGGTGTTTTCAGATTCAACTGTAGAGCAGCTCAGCCTTCAGCAAATGGCAACATGAGGTATATGATGTGGATTCCATGTACTTCTTCATTTATTTCTCTTTGAGATGCATTATGTCTTGCAGATCCCTGTTGATACATGAGTCGTGGGATCTTGCCTTGTTTTGTTATTGATGTACTTTCAGCTATGGATTTGTGTTCTGTATGAGATCCCTTTTATGCCACATTGGCGGGATGCTCGTTTTCATATGTGTATTTTTGAGATCCCTTGTTTGCCAGGATTGGCAGGATACTCTTATTTATGACATGTTAGCTATGGTCATACTGATAGGAGTCTTTCTTTATGTATGAGAGTTCTGAAGTGGAACATCTCTTAAATAAGTCAAGCCACTCCTGTGTGAGGGAAATTTTTCCTTGTATGTCATAGGGAAACACATCCATGTACATCTTCTTCTTACAACACATAATGCAGTGGCTTACACCATCTTGACACTGAGGCCCGGAGATGTAGTCCCTCCTGGACGAACTCCATCATCAAACGACGTGTTCTCATGTTTGCTTATCTTGTTCATTTATGTTCCTCTTATTTATAGCTACAATCATTCATTTCAGTTCATTGACGTCTTAATTAAATGCAATTCTAATTATCAGCCGAAGTAAAAGGTCTTGGTTAAGGGTAACAAGATTTTACCCTAGATCAACAAGCAAACAAATAGGATCTGAAATCACCATCTACACTAAAATCAATTCAATTAGTGCAAGCAATCAAATAGGATTAGAAATTATCTACATTGAAATCAATGCATCTAGTGCAAGCAGTCAAATATAATTAGATATCAACATTTACATTGAAATTAATGCATCTAGTGCAAGCAATTAAATATGATAAGAAATCTCCGTCTACACAGAAAACAATGTATTTAGTGCGAACAATAATATAGGATTATAAACCATCTACATTGAAATCAATTCATCTAGTGCAAGCAATCAAATAGGATTAGAAATCACCATCTACATTGAAATCAATACATCTAGTGCAAGAAATCGTCTTCCCTCTCTGCCCCCTAGAACTACATCTCTCTTTCCCTCCCTCTCTCTACTCTCTCACATCCTCCCTCTTCCTTCCTCTCTCTCTCTCTCTCTCTTCACCCTGCAACTTTGTTACTATATCCCTCCCTCTCTCCTTCTCTCCATCTCTCCTTTGTTTATCTCATCCCAAAACATACACACTCTCTCTCTCCATATCTCCCTTGTTACTTCATCTCTCTCTCCACTTCGCACTCTATGTATTTCTTCTTCCCTCCCTCTCTCCCCCTCCAAATCCATCTCTCATTCTATCTCTCTCTCTCTCTCTCTCTCTCTCTCTTTTCCCTCCAATTTTCTTTCTTCCCCCATCACTCTCTTCCTCTCTCTCCCTTTCTCTCCTACCTTCATCTATCGTTTTCTCTCTCTCTCTCTCTCTCTCTCTCTCTCTCTCAACATCTACACTTAAATCAATGCATATAGTGAAAGAAATCAAATAGGATTAGAAATCACCATCCACATTGAAATAAATGCATCTAGTGCAAAAACTCGTCTTCCCTCTCTCCCCCCTCCAACTCCATCTCTCTTTCCCTACCTCACTCCACTCTCTCACATCCTCTCTCTCTTCCTTCCCCTCTCTCCCTTTCTCTCCCACGTCTCTCTCTCTCTCTCTCCCTCTCTTCACCCTCCAACTCTGTTACTATATCCCTCCCTATGTCCATCTCCCCCCATTCCCTCCATCTCTCCTTATTTTTCTCTTTATCTCACCCCCAAACATACACACACTCTCTCTCCACTTCTCACTCTCTATGTATTTCTTCTTCCCTTCCTCTCTCACCCTCCAACTCCATCTCTCTTGTTTGGTGTGGAGCCTGATTATCTTTCTATTTAGATGTATCACCACGTTGGACCCTTGTTCTTAATGGGGCGGCACCGCCGCCCGTTGTTTAAACGCTGCCTAGGGGTCCAGGGAGAGAGCTGCAAAAAAAATCCTTGGCATGAGAATAACTAGAGACAGGAAAAATCGAAAATTAACATTGTCTCAAAATGAGTACATACAAAAGGTGTTGAAAAGATTTAATATGCAGAATGAAAAACCAGTTAGTACACCTTTTGCTAGCCATTTCAAACTTAGTAAGGAGATGTGCCCCAAGACCCAAGAAGAAATGGATTATATGTCTAAAGTTCCATATGCATCAGTAGTTGGAAGCTTAATGTATGTAATGGTCTGCATAAGGCCTGATATTTCACATGCAGTGGGAGTTGTAAGAAGGTACATGAAAAATCTAGGAAAAGAACATTGGATGACAGTGAAATGGATTCTCAGTTATTTGAGAGGTACCACAAATCAAGCATTATGCTTTGGTGGTTCAAACATTGCTCTACATGGATATGTTGATGCAGATATCGCAGGTGATAGAGATAACAGGAGGAGCACTACTGTATTTACTATAGGTGGAACAACTGTTAGTTGGGTTTCAAAAATCCAAAGTGTTGTTGCACTTTCAACCAGAGAAGCAGAGGATGTTGTTGCTACATAGGCTAGTAAAGAGATGATTTGGTTACAAAGGTTTATGGATGAATTGGGTAAGAAGCATGAGATGGGCATGTTATACAATGACAACCAAAGTGCCATTCATCTTGTAAAGAACTCATCATTCATTCTAGGACTAAACACATACAACTCAAGTACCATTTCATACGGTCAATGTTGGAAGATGGACAGTTGAAGCTGGAAAAGATACACACTAGCCAGAATCCTGCAGATATGCTAACAAAAGTTGTAAACAGGGAGAAACTGAGATTATGCTCAATTTAAATTGGTTTTCAAGTATGATGATGAAAATGAGAAACAACAAGGTCCAAAGTGGAGTAATTGTCCAGAAAATGAAGCAGCAAAGGAGTTGCTACAATCAGTCTCCAAGTGGGAGATTTTTGGGTGTGGAGCCTGATTATCTTTCTATTTAGATGTATCACCGCGTTGGACCCCTGTATTGTATTTTCAGCTGTGTATTGTATGTGTATTCTCAGAGAGAAAAACATAAAGGGAGACTGTGATAGAGAATAAATGATATTACATCGAATTTGTTGTAGGTTGTGTCTCTTCATTTTGTTGGATAATAGAAAGGAAGGACTGGTTGTTTGGGGTGGACGTAGCCCAAACTGGGTGAACCACGTATATCTGTGTCTCTTTGGTTTTATATGTTTTCTGTGTTTTTGTTTCAACATATTTTATGTGTTGCATTGCTCTGTAATATATAATTTTCTAACATCTCTATCCCTCCCTCTCTCCTCCTCTCTCTCTTTTCCCTCAAATCCTCTCTCTTCCCCCATCGCTCTCTCTCTCTCTCTCTCTCTCTCTCTCTCTCTATTTATTTTCCATATAATCATCTCTCTCTCTCTCTCTCTCTCTATTTATTTTCCATCTAATCGTCTCTCTCTCTCTCTCAAACCATGTTACTATGTCCATAAATTTATCCTTCTCTCTCCTTCTTTCCCCCTACTCTCCATCTCTCCTTCTTTGTCTCTTTATCTCACCCCTAAATATACAAACTCTCTCTCCACTTCTCACTCTCCATGTCTTTCTTCTTCCCTCCCTCTATCCCCCTCCAACTCCATCTCTCTGTCCCTTCCTCTCTCCCCCTCTCTCTCATGTCGCCTCTCTCATCCTTCCTCTCTCTCTCTCTGCCCTCTAATCCTCTCACTATCTCCCTCCCCCTCTCCTCCTCACTTCCCCCCTCCATATTTATGTATCTCTCTTCCTCTCTCACTCCTTTCCCTCTCTCTCTCTCTCTTCATTCCTCCTCTCCCTTCTCCTTGAGTTTATCCCCATCTCTCCCTTCTCACTCCCCATGTCTCTCCACCTATATCACTCTATGTCTTTGTTCTTCCCTCCCATATATATCTAGAGTTAATATATATCATGATATATTAATGTATATTATAATACAAAAAATTAATATTGTATTAATCCAAATTTATTAAATATAATAATATTAATATGAATATTAGATCTAATAATAATAATATTAATATTAATATTAATATTAGGGCTAATAATGTTTTTTTTTGGCATAGTATTAATAATAATTTGACACATATTATTTGGCCCTTAAAACCTCTTTTTTGAGTGTTCGTAAATATAAAAAGGTTTATGGAGTGAATATAAAAAGAGGTCTTATTTATTTACCATACATCTTTTATTTACCATGGTATTTGGCCCATAGGCCTGGTATATAATTAGATGTTGATTTATAATCATATTTGATATGTTTTTATATATTTATCATGTCTCTTTATACCTCTTTTATATTGATTTATTTTTTTACCATATTCTTTTATATTGATTTTTTTTTTTTACCATACCTCTTTTATAAATATGGTATTTAGACCGTGGTATTAATAATAATTTGTCCCATGGTATTTGGCGTATAGGCTTCACCTAAATAAAACCTCTTTTTTGAGTTTTTATAAATATAAAGAGGCTTATGGAGTAAATATAAAAAGAGGTTTTATTTATTTACCATACCTTTGGAGTAAGTATAAAAATAAGTTTTATTTATTTACCATACCTCTAGTTAATTTATATTTTTATTTATTTATCATGCCTAAATCTCTTTATATTTTAAATTTATATTATGTTTATACATAATAATAATTAGGTTTATTTTTAAATAGGACCGACATTAAATAAAAAATGTTAAATTTTAAACATTGCATTTACTTTTACATGTTTACTTTTTAAAGTGAGATCTACCCCATTCTAGGTTGTATAATTAATCATAGCCTATTAATAAGGTTAAAAAGTTATATATAATATAAAGAATCAAGTTATATATGATTTTAGACTCAAGTTAATGTTTTGACCGATTTTGGTGAAAATTATTTTTCTAGAACGTGACATACTAGTGCTAGTTTTGACAAGTTCGACTTTGTTATTTTTTTGAGTTTGACATATTTAATTGTTTTTTAGTGAATATATTTTTTATTCAAAGTTTTGAATGCCATTGTTTTCTAGTGCCATCTCTCAACTTCAACTGCCACCTATAAGCTTCCAATGCCACTTGCAACATCGCTGGAACATTAACATCAAGAAAAGACTCATTAACCTTCGATAGGTATAGTTTTTTTTTCTGCAAAATATTTTCTATGAGATGTCAAGTAGCATACAAGAGTTTCTTTAATTGCAATGACCAAAGTTGATCAATGGCCACCATACCCTGCAATAGTACAACAAATCAAGGTACTCTTCATCTGCATCACAGAACCATAGGACATGATAGGAATTCCTCATGCATCACAGAACCATAGAAAATGATAGGAATTCCTCATCATCATGGGCAATAGATAAATCATTATAATTTTTTTTATTGTTAAAATATTTCTCAATTATGATCTAATTGCACGATATGCATTGGAAATATCAATGAAATATTAGTAAACAACTGAAAAGTCATTAGTGAAGATTTATTGCAACAAGAGACAACAATCAAGGAGAATAGTTTAGTTTGACCAGGGGTGAATTACTAATATTGCCCAAAAATCCTTCTAACTTCTATGAACCATCCTTTGATTAGTAGTTGCAAATCAAGATCTTGGTGTAGTTTACATGAACGAAATAGTCTAGCTCTTGTGACAGTGTAAGCCTCTATGTAATTGTGTGCTTTGGGAAAATAAATTTGTACTATAATATTCTCATAGATAAAGTTATATGAATATAAGTGTTTTGCTGAAAATGAACCCGTCAAAAAATTGAGAGTAAATTCATCAAATATGTATGTTTTTTTCAAAAAGTATTAGAGAATTTTTTTAAAGATTATTTAAGCTATTTGCTAATTAAATTTTGAGAAAGACATCGAAATAGAAATCTTTTTATTTCTCCAAAATGTTAATTTAGGTTCAAGGGCTATATGGAATATTAATCATATTCTTTATGCGTCAATGATGCATTATTCTACTTTCAGAAGTTTTCTTTGTGAAACCGAAGTTATTAAAAAAATAAACCTGGAATTTTGTAGTTTAGGCTGCTTGCATTGCAAATTAAATTTTGAGAAAAAATATCGAAATAGATATCCTTTTATTTCTCCAAAATGTCAGTTTAGTTGCAAGGGAATTATGCAATACTGGCCAGATTATTTATGCGTCAATGATGCAATATTCTTTAGTATAAAGTTTTCTCTGTGAAACGGTAGTTATTGCAAGAAAATACTTCGAATTTTGTAGTTCAGATAACTTGTGAAATAACTAAAACTCTAAATTTCGCAACAACTCTTGAATTTATGAAATTACCAAATAAGCCACAATAATATCCATTTCCAAAGGCAAACTGTCACATATGAACTGAATTTATGAAGTTACCAAATAAGCCACAATAATATCCATTTCCAAAGGCAAACTGTCACATAAGAACTTTAACGACAAGGTTAACTTGCAAAGCCATGAAATTACCAAATAGGAATGGGAAGATAATAATATATTGATGACTACAAGAATAACTTGCAAAGCCATGAAATTACCAAATCACGATAAAGCTTTCACAAACCAAAGATTTTAAATAAATTTGAAATTGACAGACCAAAAAATAAAATAAACTTGAGAAAAAGCAACTCGAAATTAACAGAGGTCTAGAAATTACCTTAAAAAAAAAACCTCCCATCAACTAAAGTTTCGAAAAATAACGACACTAAAGCACCAAAGCACGAGCATCTATCAACAAAATATTGTAACTGTAAATCCAAAAGGATATCAGCTGCAAATTTGGGCCTGATACCATATCTGCATCATCATTACCAAAAGTGATTGGTGCGATAAGTACGATAGGCTCGAACGCCTCAACCTGCAACATTTTGCCTGAATTGAATTGAGTTGATTTGTAAAGGCTGCTTGGTTTATTCCATTGCAGATGAGATTTAGAGAAGCCACTTTGTGGCCATTCTGCTTAAATCCCATTCTGTTTAATCCCATTGTGAGATCCAGAGAAGCCACCCATTCTGATTAAAGGCATATGTCGGTCAGTTCCACTCGTGACATCCCAAAGGCATAGGATGGTCCAGCCGTAAAGACGTAAAGGCATGACAAACAATTCTATACCCAATACCAGTTGACTGAGTGAGAGCAGAGGCAATAACCAGGTCGTTAGCTTGAACTGGGTCCTGTCCCCTCCACCGGATACGTGCCTCTCATGCGAGGTCCCACACCATATGAATTGGCACATACCCATGAAATACAAACAAGGTGACTTAGGATAAAATAAAATGATATGTGTATGCATTAAACATGGTGATAACATAAATTTGCAAATTTGATTTGCCGAATAATCCACAAGCTAGGAAAAATTTGCTATGACAAAGTAAACCACAGGAAATTTCCTCGATAGTTATTTATTTCATTGATGTCGTTGAAGGCCACTTGGATGATAATTTTAGCGAACAAGATTGCAGTAGGATGTCAGTCCCCATAATTGTTGTAGATAATACATTTTTTTCCCCATATGATGCCTCACTTATTTCCTTGTTTTACAAGTTTATGAATTTTTATCTTGCACTTATACATTTTTTTTGATGAAACAACGAAGATTTACCTTTGGTTTGCATTTTATACCTTTGTTATATGCATTTCTTAGGATTGATGCTCATTCAATTTTGTTAACGTAGTTTCTGCACTCCATAGAGATCCTACACTAGAATGGAAGTATATGGGAACCACTCGATCATCTGAGCTTGCCACGGAGGAAAATTATAGATGAAATCACTTCACAACTATTTTAGATCCTTTTTTACAGTCAAAGGTAAACATATCTTTCATTGATTAGTTCTTGCACTAAAGAGAAACATTCTTGCACTCGTGATTTTGTCATTAGATGATTTTTATGTCTTAGCAACAATATCAAATATTATCCTTGAACTCCTCATTGAATGATTTCTTGAAACACCATTTTTGTATTCTCAACAGGCCAGCTGGTATATTCTATCATCACATAGATTAGTATGTATAGGGGGTTCTTACAACACTCGAGAAATGAAAAACCTTAAAATAACCAAGATATGCAGGAAATAAATAAATTCAAAGAACAAAAACTTGCAAGAGAAACTAGGTGAAAATCAAAACAAATTGCAATAGGTTACCAAGGTCTATCCCCAAAGCACTTCCCCGTCAATGACATCAAAATGTTAGGTGTAGTATATGTTTGACGAATGGAACAACACTTAATGTCAATCCGGGGTCTGTGGACTTCGAGGCACAACACTGAAAATTCCAGAGAATGATTCGAACAACTTGCACGAAAATCAAGGTGAAAGTTGGTAGTTTGAAAACTGTGCGACTTTTGGGGCTTATTTGTCAATTTTATTCTAGAAACTCACACGTGCGAAAATCACCTGAAAAACTCGATTCTATGGGCAAAAGCTTGTAGGGAGGCCTCAGACCAGCGACAATAGTGATATAAGCGACTTGGTCTTACTATTTAGAGTCTCTTACAATTCTGTAGTGGATGTTGCATCTAAATAGACTTTGAGCTGTGGTACATCATTAACAACAAGCTTGGAGGAGCTTTGGAAATCTTGACAATCTTTTGGTAGCCTTGAAGAGTGGTCCTTTGAGCATCATTTGATGTTTTTGAAGAAGTGTTCTCTGAAATCGCCTCGAGACAAACTTGTGACACTCTTGGAGCAGAATTTTGGAACAGTTTTGGAAGGCAACACTAAGACTTGTGAACAAACTTCTAGTGTTTTGGATAAGTAACACTTGAGGAAGTTTGGGCATCTGTTGAGAAGCATACTCCACCATATATTTTGAGCAGGCTTAGAAATTTGTTGAAATCACTTTGAAACAACTAACAACACTATGAAGCAACCCCATTAAAGCTTAATTGAAGTAACATTGAAGAATTGACACCTTGGATCTCTTGCAGCTAGTCCCTCTAAGCATCCTCAAGAAACACTGTTGAAGAACTAAAGTTGCCTTGGGGATATTATTGAAGATAACTTGGAGCATTATTGAAGACCTTGTGAAGACATCTTGAAGCTGACCTTGGAGACATTATTGAAGACCATGATGCATTGAAATCATTAATGAGGTGACCTTAGAGATTTTGCTTAGGTACCATGAAGAATTGTGGAGACACCTTCATGTGAAGACAAAGTTGTCATTGATGAGCTAAGTTCCTTGGAGATCGTTTGAGGGCAGTGCTGAAGGTGAAGATATTGTCAGGGCTCATTCCAAAAGATATTGGGAGCTGTGAAGAATCGTTGAATCTATCTTGAAGAATTGAAGTTGTGGGTTGGAGCCTCAAAGTGACAAAGTTTGAGCCTTGGAAGATAGGGTTGGAGCCTCAAAGTGACAAGGTTGGAGCCTTGGGAGATAGGGTTGGAGCTACAAAGTGACAAGGTTGGATCCTTGGATGATAGGGTTAGAGCCCTAGAGGTTGGAGCCTCATTAATTCCAAGCCGGTGCTTGGAAAAGCATAGGTCAGAGCCTGGTGGATTGAATATTGGTGTCTTCATCTAGGGTTGGAGCCCTACACATTGTTGTATATTCATTTATTGTAAAGAAGAATAAATAAAAATATTTATTCTTATTGTTCATTTTGTGTCCTAATTATAAGTGATCTAACTGGTAAAATAAAAATTGAAAAGAAATATTGATTCACCCCCGTCTTAGTATTTCCAACAATTGGTATCAAAGCCAGTACCTTCACTCAAATCCTATCAGCTAAGAGGTTGATCTTTAGAACACAAATGGAAAAGCCGAGGAAGAGAGCCTTCAATCCTTCTAAATATGTCTCTTCCTCAACTGTGAAAATTGAAGACAATCAAATTGGGAAAGCTCCATTGTTCAATGGAAACTTCGAAATATGGAAGGCATGCATGAAGAAGTTTTTAATGGCTCAAGGGTTTGAATTCTGGGAATTAGTGGTCACTGAAAGCATGATGGAAGAATAATCCAAGGAATATAATGTAAGAGCGATGAAGGTAATCTTGAGTGGGCTACCAATTCCTATAAAGGCCAAAGTGGAGAAATGTTCATCGACAAAAGATACGTGGGAAAAACTTCAAGATATTGACTCAAAAGGATCATTGACCATGACCTCTATTCATGAAGATGATGAAAAGCAAGAAGGAAATCTAGAACCCATAAAGGAAACTGAAAACAAGAATGAAGACATCAAGACCAAGGATGACCTAGAAGATGAAGAAGACTTCACAAAAGATCTCATGGCAAAACTTGTAGTAACCCTAGAAGAGATTAACAATTTGAAATAGGAAAATGAAGAGCTCAAAAAGCAAGCACAAGATGGTGACCATGACCTTGATAAGACAAGGAAGGAAGTCAACCTATTCAAGCTTTAAGTGTAAGAAAGACATGAGGAGCTCGTGAAGCATAAGGAGGAATTTCATCAAAACAAGAAAAGGCATCATGAAGTTATATCCATGACAAATCAATTGGATAAAGCAAAGAAAAGGGAAGACACTTTGTAAAGCCATCTTGAACAAAGTCACAAGGACTTAAACAAACTTGAAGCGAAAATTGGTCAATACATGGAAGATCTCTCCTCCCCTTAAATCTCAGTTGGAAGAAGCAAAGAAACAAGCGCAAGGAGTTGAAAGGGTTACGGAAGCATTGGCATTCCCAAAAGGACAAGTTACTGAAGCCGAAAAAGATAAAAAGGCTATGGCATGTCAACTAAAGAACATGATGAAGAGATTTTCCTACTAAAATCAAATGTCATGTCTCAAAAAATCAAAACACATGAAGTAATAGGGATGATGGAAGAAATGAAGAACCAATTAGTTATGAAAGATGAAGATTGTGAAAAGTTGAAAGGAGAAATTGTCTTTCTTAAAAAGGAAGTTGACTTGCTGAATAAGAAGTTGAAGAGTTCTCAAACCCTAGATGACATCCTAAGTCATCAAAGACCCCCCCTTGATAAATCAGGTCTTGGTTATGCAGGCGAACCCTCAAGCAAAAATGATGCAAACCCTAATGCTTCAAACAAAAAGGATGTGGAAAAGCTTGGAATAAATATTGATGCTCCCAATTCCAACAAATGCAAGGAGAAGAGTCAAGAAGATATTGGAAGAAACCCTACTCCATGAAAATATGTAGATGGTGTCAAGAATGCAAGAGGTAATGGATATCATCAAAGAATCCCAAGGAAAAAAGACTTTAGAAGTACATCAAGACAATCTCCATCTCCTAGGTACCAAAGTATATATTTTTATTATTGTTATTCTTGTACAAAATTTGGGCATATGGCAAAGGACTATAGGGCATACCACAAGGACAAATATAATGACCCCCATCAGTCTCCTAGAAGCAACTTTGCAAGAAGTCACGCTTCCTCCTTCATGAACAAGATGGAACGCTTCAAATGTCATAACGTTGGATATATGGCTCGTAATTGTAACTTGACTTGGGTCCCTGAACAACCTAAAACCATGACTACCAAGCCAGAGAATAAAGTTACACTAGTATGGAGAAGAAATCAAATTTGATAAAAAAACATCTTGAACACTCAAGGCATCAAGACATGTTGATTTGATGGTGACATCCTTGATAGATATGATATTACAAATGTTTGATGATGAAATTCTGCCAAAAACGAGACCATGCATACTGTTAGGGGGTGCTTGTGATTCTTGACAATTCTTGCAAAAGCTATCCGAGAAGAGCCTTATGAAACCCTTGATGAGTCACATATGAACAATCTTGATAGATCATCTCTCAAGAGTAACTCCATTGAAGAAAATCATGAAATTGTGAAGATGTATTCGACTTGATCATAAGGCAAAAATCTTTGTTTAGCAAAAATAAGAGCTATAGTAGTTTATGCAAGCAGGGGGAATCAATTGATCATCTTACTCATCCATTTCCATGAAGGCATGCAAAGGTTTAGGGGCAGCAAGTTCATTGAAGCAAGAACACCATGACAGGGGGACCAACATATCTATGAAGAACTATCATTGATGAAGAAAATACAATGAAGAGAAGCAACTTGTTAGGGGGAGTTATTGGGCACCCCATTTTTCATTGATGTCAAAGGGGGAGAAATTGTTGGCAGGGAAATAATATTGCCATCAATGACAAAGGGGGAGAGTGTTGGTCAAATTTGTCATTGATGTCAATATGGCATTGTTGGAGATGGCAAATATTCTTGTAATTCATGGCTTAAACACTTTCATGATGTTTCCCTAACTACATGACAAAGCCTTTATTACATTTACCCTTTGAAGTTGCCCTAACTACATGACAAAGCCTTAAGTACATTTACCCTTTTGATGTTGCCCTAACTACATGACAAAGCCTTAAGTACATTTACCCTTTGATGTTGCCCTAGATTGTTGATGTATGATCTAAATGCCCATAATACTATAGACCTTAGCCCTAACACATTGATGCAATTCCTAATACTTATGATGCCCTTAAGATACATGAGTGGAATCATATGTGTATGGAACCCTAATCCTATGAAGAAGACCTTCACATACATGAAAGAAGCCCTTGCCCTAATGAAGCCCCAACTAAGGTGTCCTTGCTCTTGATGAAGAAGCCTTAATCCTTTATACCTTGACTCATGGCCTAATCCTAAGAGGTCCATTAATGTCAAGCCTTGAAGGAGCCTTTACCTTGAATGCCAAAAACATAATTATAAATCCTAAAGGCTGCCATGGAAAAATACTAACGACTGTTCACAATTTTTTTTTTTTTTTTTAATGAGTTGAAAGTGGCTTCATTTAAAGGAAGAAATTACATAGGCTTGTAGAGGATTTCTTCCTCTTTCCAACGAGCTATTATTTTTCTTCTAACTCCTTCTAGATTGGGAGAAATTATTTTTTTAAGATAAGAAAATCACTACCTTTAGTGAGCCGACTTGTGTAGGCTCATACTTCATGACCAAGAGACATGTCTTTTCGTTGGAGGACGAAATCACTATATTTATGTCTTAAAACTCCGTTTCTCACCATCAATTCGGTGAAGATAATTCAGAGTACATCACAACAAGTATAGTTCACACCTTATGAACTAAAGGAGATCGAGGAATGAATTGTTTAAGGGTTAAAAACTGTATGGTTATTCTAAGACCGCAAACATGTGTTAACGCTCAAATCAACCAACCCTTGGACTTGTGTTACACCCATGTGTTAGGGCCCAAACTTGTGGAGATAAGTCAAAAAATCAAGTGGGACTAGTGAGAGCAGTCACCTGTGGAGCTCGGGTTATACATCAGATCAAGGACAATCATTTGTAAAGGACCCGTAGTTTAAAGACTCAATCCAAGAGGCTCAAACTTGTTAAAAAACTTTGGATTTGTGGTTCGGATCTATAACTCGGAGAGTGTTGCAACCATACCTCGATCCTGTGGTAACTTTGTCTCAAATCTGTAAGAGGCTTAAAAAAAGGACTCGGACCTCACCTCAGATTGAAACTTGGACAACTGCTAGACTTAACACCCCTACCTCAGATCAATGATATATCTGTGAACAAACACCTGAAAACCTCAGTTCTATTGATAAACTCTTGTAGTGAGGGCTCACAACAGTGAGAATACTGATCTAAGGGACTTGGTCTTACTATTTAGAGTCTCTTACAATTCTGCAGTGGTTGTTGCATCTAAATAGACTTTGAGTTGTGGCACATCATTGGCAACAAGCTTGTAGGAGCTTTGGAAATCTTGACAGTCTTTTGGTAGCCTTGAAAAGTGGTCCTTTTAAAGTTTTTGAAGAAGTGTTTTTTGATATCGCCTGCAGACAAACTTGTGACCATCTTGGAGCAGAATTTTGGAACAATTTTTTAAGGCAACACTAAGACTTGTGAATAGACTTCTCGTGTTTTGGATAAGTAACACTTGAGGAAGTTTGGGCATCTGTTGAGAAGCATACTCCACCATATATTTTGAGGAGGCCTAGAAACTTGTTGAAGTCACTTTGAAGCAGCTAGCTAACAATAGTATGAAGCAACCCCATTAAAGCTTAATTGAAGTAACATTGAAGAATTGCCACCTTGGATCTCTTACAACTAGTCCCTCTAAGCATCCTAAAGAAACATTGTTGAAGAACTAGAGCTGCCTTGGGGATATTATTGAAGATACCTTTGAGCATTATTGAAGACCTTGTGAAGACATCTTGAAGTTGACCTTAGAGACATTATTCAAGAGCATGATGCATTGAAACGATCAATGAGGCAACCTTAGAGATTTTGTTCGGGTACCATGAGGAGTTGTGGAGACACCTTCATGTGAAGACAAAGTTGTCATTGATGAGCTAATTTCCTTGGAGATCGTTTGAGGGAAGTGTTGAAGGTGAAGATATTGTCAGGGCTCCTTGCAAAATATATTGGGAGCCGTGAAGAACCGTTGATTATATCTTGAAGAATTGAAGTTGTGGGTTGGAGCCCTAGAGGATAGGAGTCCTCAAGAAGACCAGGTAGGTGCCTATACCAGAGATAGGTTTGGAGTCCTAGAGGTTGGAGCCTCAAAGTGAGAATGTTGGAACCCTAGAGGTTGGAGTTGCGTGAAGTCCAAGTCTGTGCTTGGCAAAGTACAGGTTGGAGCCTGGTGGATTGAAGATTGGTGTCTTCATCTAGGGTTAGAGCCCTACACATTATTGTATATTGACTTATTGTAAAAAAGGGAATAATAAAAGTATTTATTCTTATTGTTCATTTTGTGTTCTAATTATAAGTATAACTGGTAAAACTAACAATTGAAAAGAAATACTGATTCAGCCCCCTCTCAGGATTTCCAACAAAATGATGAGACTGAGTCTTATATGTATACATGTTTTTTACCTTTGATGAAGAGACACGTCCCTTGGCCATGGAGTGGACTTGTGCATGTAAGCTCATGTCGACCAACATTAAAAAATTATTATATTTTAACTTGAAAAATAATTTTCTCTCAATCTAATAAGAGTTAGAAGGCGAGTAAGGGTTCGTTGGGAAGCCCTTGATGTCTTCTATGAGTCTACCAATTCCAGCTTCAATTAGGGTTTTTTTACCATTACTAAAAAATAAAAAAAATTGCGAAATTGTCATCATTATTTTATTCATGGCAACCTACAGTATTTTATCATTATGTTTTGGACAATGTTTAAGGCTTCCATATAGGATTAGGGCTTTCATTTTATCTTTTATACCTTCAACTTTATGACATGTAGGAAGAGGGTTTCTTCACATGTATCTAGGAGGGTTTCATGGAAAAGGCTCCTTCATTCATTATCAACATCTAAGGCTTGCCATCATATACATAAGGATATAAATATAGCTAGGGTTTGTCATTATATTTCATTCATGCATAGGGGTCTCTCTTAGGGTTTTCATAAAGAGAGTCTTCAATGAGGTTAGGGCAACATCACAAAAGGGTTATTCATGTATCACAAGGATATTTCCCATCTCCAACAATGTCATATTGACATCAATGATAACTTTGACCAATAAACCCAACTTGAGAAAACTGGTGCAATAGAGAGGGTTTTTATTATTAAGCAACAATGAGAAATTCTGAGTACAATAAATATTGTCAATTTGGCGAATCTATCCAAGAGTGATACTGGAAAAAACTCTCTGAGGGAAATTACTCTCTCCAAGCAATCTCAACACTTGACTTCCTCTGAAAACCTAGCTGTCTAACGAGCTCTACGTAAGCCCTGTGTCACCCTAGTGCAGTCCCTCAAACGCTCTGCCTGAATTAGATGTCAAGCTAGTTGTCCTGCCTACTGCTGATTGGGAAAATGCTACTTCGACCCTTTCGAAAACTTTCTCAGCCTCAAACTAAAACCATCTTCCTCTTAGGCTGGATCAGATTGCTCTTTTGAAGCAACTGCGTAGTACTTGCACTGCTTCCTGGAGAAAATCTCGACCTCATCTTTCTGACTCTCTGGAACTGGAAAACTCCATCCAGAATCACTATCGCTACCCCTTTGACACCTGCTACTCACTCACTGACTCGATCTCCACTGCTAAATCACCTGCCACTAGGAAAATCGAATTGTTTGAGCAATTGAATATTTGCTACTAGTGTGTTCTTCCATCTACCCATTGACGACATCTTATAATCTCTAGTTGGGACCCCAACGACCAAGACTAAATCTTAATCAATGGCTGAGATCGTTTCATAGTCGATCTGTGTGAGTTTCTAGAGAATTCTCACCTTTCTCAATTAATACTAATTAATTAACCAAATTTTATAAGTTTAGACTAGGGAAATATCTAAAAAAAAATGGTTAATAATCTAATTGAGACACTTCTAGGTGCAATTTCCAGAAATGATTTCTACGTTATGGAGAACTCCTGTGATTTAGCCTCTCCAGAAAGTCTCCAGGCTAGAACATCCCTGATGCTACAAAAATTAGCAATATACAATGTAAATCAACAAATTAATCCACTGTGTTCAAGCATATAGGCTATAAAGATCACAGATTTTGTGAGACATGTGGTTGCAGTCGTGGACGCTATCAATTCCTCTTGTTGCCAACACAATGTTTCTTGTAATTTATTCGAGCTTCTTTCACTATAATGGAGATGAGTTGTTGAGTGCCTAGATTCGAACTCTTAATGTTTCATGAGTACTTCAAGCATTTGTTGTCAATTACACTACAAGAGAGTGATCGAACTATAGGTGCTCTGATATTATTCTTTCAAAATAATCACGGCCATAGGGAAACCAAGTCCACAAGGATCGCAAGTATAATTTGGATTAACCAATTACAAACCAAGATTAAAGGTGTCATAGGATTGCTGGAGGATTGCAATACAACAAGGTTGCATAGAATATGAATTTTCTTGCCTATAACTGCAATGTCTCAACAATTGTTTCAGTAAAGTTGGCTTAACTCTTCTTCCGCAAGCACATAAGTATATGTATATATATTCTTGAATTTTTCGAGACAACGTGATCAAGGACAAGTCACTGTAGAGGACCGAGTAATTTTATGGTTCAGTTTGCTACAGTGATCTTCCAAAAGTTGACTTAATTCCTTTGTTAGGACTGAAGGCAACTATATAAGTATGAATATTTTGTTAATTCTGGACTTGGATTTGTAAATGGTGCATATTGCTCCAACACTAAGCAACAAGGTTTCAAACCCACTGTGACCAAAAGTCAAAAGATTCATGTTGCCTCTACTCATAAATCTATCATAATTAAAGGCTAATCCATACCATGATTTAGAGCTTAAATTACAGTCCCACCTTAATTACATCAATTGAGTTGTCATTAGAGTAAATTTCAACCTAAAAGTCCCCATGAAATTTCCATGTCATAATATGTAAACCAATCAAAATTATTTAAATTTAAAAAAAGGTACATGTAAATATTTTGGAGGGAAAAGAAGAAAAAATACTTTTCTAATTGTATTTTTGGCTTATCTCCTTATAGGTTAACTCAAATTTCAAGTGTAGCATTGGATGCATAATTAAATTTCACATCCTACGAGTACCTATTATTCATACTTTTGAGAAGACCCACATTGCTAAAAATTGAAGATACATTACAAAAACATGTTCAACATGTTTTTTTAATGTATCTTGAATTTCTATCATTGTGGGTCTTCTCAAAAGTATGCATAATTGGTACTCGTTGGATGCGGAATTTAATTCCACATCCAACAAGTGTCTACACATGAAATTTGAGTCAACCTATAAGGAGATAAACCAAAAATACAATTTGAAAAAATAGTTTTTCTTTTCCCTCCAAAATTCATAGTTCTCATTTTATTATTTTTCCTTAGGAGGCCACTTTTAGGCCGAAATTTCCTCTAATGAGGCATATGAATGTCAAGAGGTTACAAATTTGCCTTAAGACTTCTGTGATTCCTTGGCTAATTAACCAAATCCGAGCAACTAAATGACAACTGTGACAAGCCTTTTTCAAGGATTCTACAACTTCGTTAGGGCTACTAAAAACAGATTGACTGCAGAGAAGAAACTATTGTCAAATGAACCTCAAACTTGATGCCCTAATGAGGGCTGAAACTTGCTAGAAAACCCTTCTTTCTTTAATAGAAAAACAACAAACCTTGATCCTTAGTATTTCAATTCCTTCGCTGGCCTGAAACAAAGTAGAATAGCGTAACTCTTATTTAAAAAAAAAAAACATAACCAAAACCCAATAAAAAAAAACCTCTCGTTTGACCTTGCACTTTCACCATAGGGCCAAAATCAACTTCAAAGCTATATAACAAAATATAGATGTTGAGTACTTGCTTTAGAAGTGTAATGTGATGCCCTTGTATAGTTTTTGGAGTGGCTCCAAAGAGGTAGCCAAAATGCTCCTTCGATGTGGACCACAAATTGAATTTCAAATTTTTACTCAAAAACCCCTTTCTAGCTATTGAAACCCTCCACAAGAATGTATTGTCATAATATTAGTAGATTGCCACATCACTAATTGTTGGGGCCTTCAAACACAATAAGACATCCACATTATTCAACCAATAACTTGATGCCACATCATCACTTGTGACCAAAAAGAATCTGCCACACATCAACTTTGGGGCTTCGAGCCACTGGCTGGGTGCATGGACTTTGATTGAGCATATCTCTCAAACCGTGAAGCCTCTCGTGATGATCCACATACCATCGGAATTGACATGACGAGGAGAATTCAAAGACAATGATCTTGAAATTAAATTAATTGAAATCCCTTTGCAAAAAACTCAACAAATGCGGGGTTACTAGGGTTTCCTGTCATCCTTCAATTGGAGCTTTCAACTAATGCAATCCAAACAAATATTAAGAGCATTCATTGATAGATGTTGGCATCAATGACAACACCATTCAACAATTAGAAATACTTGATTTTTACTTTAAGAAAATTTAACACACAAAAACATTTTTAACTATTATATCAATTTACTCAATTTTATATATCTTAATTACTAATTATTTTTTACTTTGATAACATTTACCTCCCACAAACACATTTTAACTATGATATCATTTTACATAGTTTTTGCAGAAAACTTTTTAGTTTTGTAAGTATTCCAATTTCAAGAAACATTTAACACGTAATAAAAACTGACCTCTTTATTCAGTTTCACATTTTGGCAGATAAAACATTTAATTGAAACAATACATTCAATATTGTTCTTTAGTTTTGATCAATTAGCGGACATATATTTTTAATTTTTTTTAATGTAACCTTATGATGACAACATCTCCCTCATATACTGGACTGTAGAGTGTCTCTCAGCGCAATAAATTAAATGTTATTACAGTAAAAAATTAAAATAAAACAAAGACTCCAACTACAAAAAATAGCCTTTAAATATGATTCAATAATTGCAATCTTTCACTGAGCTGTTGGAAGAATATCATTCTTGAAAAAATGAGATTAAACACTGCAACTCTAGTAATATTATCAGACAAGTTGACAATTGTGTGGTTCTCCTACTATGAATAAGGACAACCAGGCCATCTTATATCTTCAATACCTTCACTTCTTATATTGCCATGGACAAAAACTTTGGGCTCAGTTATCTGTGAACGAAGAAACATAACCATTAGGAGCTAAACTGCTGTGGCAACAAAACGTTTTTAACTTCACCAAATATCATGATGAAAAACAATGGCTAAGTCAAAATAATATACCAGGCGAACAGGTGGGAAGGAGAGCTGAACAACTAGCCTAGAAAATCCAGAGATAGCCAATAAGCATTTAAACTCGGGAACTCTTGAACGTTCACTGCACCAGAAGCACAAATTCAACATAAATCCCATTGCTAAGGAAGAAGGAATCTTAGATAAATTATATTAATGTCCCAAAAGCAAAAACAACGGGACAGAGATATAATGAAAAGTAGCTGAAAAAACAAACTCTCACGTGAACAATACTAGCATAATGGCAGGTGTTAAATTCGGTTGGACTTGAAAAGAAAATCTAATCCCTAGTCTGCGCGGATAGCAAAATCATATAAAATTTTCTCAATATACTCCCAGGTATTGTCCATATGAAAAACTAATATATAACAATGAGTTGGAGTAAAATATTATCTCCCAAAACTCACAAAGTTTGTGCACATATATCAAAATCAATTAATATATCTTCAGGAACATATTTTTCATAAAGGTCTAATTTGTTTAGCCAGATCTCATTTAGTATGTGTAGATAAAACCAGTATTTCTGATAGTATAACTAAATTTTGATGGCCACTTGCAGAGCTGTGTACATAAAAATGTTTCCCCGATTAATCAAATTGCACTTCTACTTTATTCCACAAATCCTCTAGCAATCATAATATCCTGTCTACACCCTTAGGTTTGAAGAAAATATAAACCCAACAAATGATTACACTTTCCTTGGGAAATTCTATAGAAACTTCATATTCTTTTTCTTTTTATTTTTATTTTTGAAAATAATTTATCTTACTATATTGTAATGAAGAACAATATGATTTAATTTTCAAGGAAAACCTTATGGGAAACGGTAAACCCAAGGGATGCCTCCCAACACTGAATGATAGCGTCCTAATAGAGTACTGGACCTAATCTAGGCGGGAATTTGAACCAGGCACATGTAGTCACAGAACTAATGAAATGCTCAAAAACATTGGTGACAACTGGTTGAGCTAGCCTCTTGGGTTTGGGAAAAATTATGATTCCATCAATGAAATCATTAATTAAATGGGCAGCAATTCACCTGGCTACTCTCAACATAGGCATGCTGAGCCAACATTTCCACTTTATTGCCAAGCTCAATGAAATATGTATATATTTCTATACAAGTGTATTCTACTTAGCATTTCCACTGCCAGATCACAACTTTGAATGATAACAGACAAATTCATATTAGATAAGGAATGTAAAATAATAAATAAGATGTGTTAGATAAGTAATGTAAAATAATAAATAAGATGTGATGAATGATATGACAATTTATAATGGATGGCCTTGCCATTTAAAGCTCTCAAGGTTACCTTTCACATAAAGTATGTCTTTACATGATATACCTTTTGATAATTATTGATATCCTAAATTATATCATTTAGATATATATATACTACAAGTAATATTATTTTATACACATAACAAAATATGAAGGGTAAGGCTAGTTGAATCATTGTTAAGGGTTTCCCTACGACTCTTCCTAAAATAGGTGATCCCTTTTAGCTAAATAGTGATCCATATTTCCCTACCATACACATTGACCATCCCTAAAATGGTTCCCATTCCAGCTGAGAGGCTCAACAAAGAAGGTTGCATATTCTAAAGAGAACCATCCCTAGGAGGCTCTAGCAACCTTGCAACTCCAAAAGTCATGCTTGATTCTTTCATCTTTCTGTCATACAAGATACATCCCACTAGTTGGATTTGACTCATGAGGTTTTACAATGAGGTGTTGATTGACTAAAACCAAGCTTAAAGCTCAAAATTTGAATGCGATTCTTTCTTTCCATACAACTTTATGTTGAGAATTTGGAGGGCTAGTGATTAATACAAATTCTCTTCTTCATAATTACTTGTGAGCTTACTTGTATTACTTATGTCTTCTCTTCTTCTCTTCTTGTGAGCTTACCATGACCTAGACTCAGACCCTTAACCTAAGTATGCTTCCAAGACCTCGTCTCTTCTTCTTTGATGATTTCCAATGCTGATTCTTCTTCTTGCACTGACCTGTACTATCTTACACCAGCACTTAGAGAACACGATCTCTAAGTCTTTTCTTTGTTGACTTGGTTACTCAAACACTCTATCTCAGTCCCATTCCATAAGCTTGTTCAGATGTTAGGTTAGGTCACTCGGGACCCTTAACTTCTTATTAACTTGAGGTTACTTCACTTGGGATATACTATCTTTCCTTAAATATACATTAGGAAGGTAATCATAGATTTACCTTCCTTATTGTCTTCACACTATAATGTCACTGTTTCAGGTTGATGTAGTATAACCACACTTTGTTTAGTCTTGATCAAATGATGTTCTCCACACTGGAATCCGCACTTAACCCTGGCTGAGATCTGCACTTCTTCTTATCTCAAAAACACAGTATTTTAGTTCAGAACAGTCCGCAATTTATCCTCAGAAGAATCCGCACTTCTGTTACAAATTAACCCGCAATTCTTCTTTCACAAATCTGCACTGAAAAACCCTGAACATGACTTCAAAAATCCGCACTGTATTCTGTGCCTCTGTATTTCCTGTACCTCTGAAATCCTCACTGTATTCTGTGCTTCTGTATTTCCTGTACCTCTGTACTTCAGCAATTTTCTATGTACCAAATGATCCGCAGTGCAGGGGTATATATAGGGCACTGATCTGACTTTTGGGCCGACCATACAGCCGACCTTAACACAGCATGTAGGCCGACAAGAGATGTAATTTTCTTCAGCATTTCATGAGGTATTTCTTCAGCATCGTTGAAGGCTGTCTTCACTATATTTTGGAGCTTGTCTTCAACGTTATATGAGGGCTGTTGAGAGCTTCTTCACAAGGTCTTTGGAGCATAAACATCTAAACTAAATCCTTCATGTATATGACACTTAATTATAGAAGAAGACAAAAACCTAGAAGACATCTAGAAGAAGTCTATAACCTATATAATAAAATCTTGTTCATGAAACCCATGAAACAAGTACACCAAAAATACATTTTATTATCTTTGTCTTCTTCTTTACATAAATACATAATTACATAGTCAACATGAAGACCGACCTAGTTACACTTTTCAACACTTTATACCTTTTTACTTGGCTCTTCTGTATGACAAATCTCCATTGTTAAGCATTTCTACTACAGGAGAGTTGGCATTTGTGTTTGCATATAGTTTTTTTATTTTCTCATAGTAGAAGAGAGTTTCATCAGAACTCCATCTCTAGTCCTTCTAAATATGATTTCTCACTTCGAGCTACATCTTAAAAGGATAAGAAGCCAGAAAGAATAATTTTTCCACTGAGATGGATTTACATTTTTCCAATACAACCAAAAACACCTCTCCTTGTCCCATAATTCCCACCATCTTTTGAACCCTCTTCTAGAGAGCCCTGTTTCCCTAGAATTTGAAAAGCATCATAGATTTGCTTGAAGTGAGGAGTACGTTAATATAGATGTTGCTGCCAAATCCCAGTCATTTCTTGGACCCTTAAAGAAAAAGTCCATAGAGATAATAACAGGGAAAATATTCTAGATTTTTGTGACTACTAAGGATATTAGAAATTTGAAGGAACTATACTCCAATCATGTCATAGATGTTGATTTTCCACAGCACTTCAGAATCAGGTTTGAGTCTAATATCATTATCACAATCACATTGAAATACCACAACACTACTACTTTGCACGATGGAAAACATATAGCAATGAATCAATCTTATGCACATGACAATTTTTAACCCAAAATTTGTTATATTACAAACTTAATTCAACAAACTTAGGGCTCCTGTACCAGGGATCATGGCTCTTACATACAACCTTGATACAAGGATGACTAGGGCTTGGAGTCAACTATGACTACCAATCTTTCCCTGAACAAAGTACACTTGACCTACTTGCTGATGTAGCGCTTCCATAGCCCTTTTAGTTCACGTACCTTGAACACAGCTGACAGGTACTTTGCCTCCTCTTCTGCTAATCACTACAACTTCAGAAAGCTTGCATCTCTAGCTGTCTAATCTGCCACTATCGATCTTCTAGCTGCTTCTAGAATGATCGAACATAGGCTTGTTGAGAAATGTAACTATGCTCAGTCTTCGTAATTGTTATTATACAAACATCATTATATGTAAAAGCAAAAGAAAGAGAAAAATATAATTATGAAAGCATGGGTTTCATGCTCTATTTCATTTTGTCAATTAGGTCAAGCATGTTCTTCATGCTCTAGGATTTATATAGTCATTATCATATGTATAAGACCCTTATGGGCACATTGTATCAAAAAAAGACATTAAATTTGATTTTAAAATGTCATTTTTGGACTCCCAACACCAAGTCGACCCTTCCAAGTGAAGTCAGCCTAGAAGAGGCCTATTCAACGTCACCAGATAAGTATATATTGAAGGTGAATTCGACCTAAAGCATTATCATCCAATCAAGTTTGATCTGCACCCAAAAGCATAAGAAAATCAAGAGCGAAGGCAAGGGATAAAGAAAGAATCCAAAGCGAAGAAGAACAAGTCTAAATTTTGACCTAAACTAACCCACACATGCGAGATTTTTGGGGATTCATGCAAGTTGCAGGGCCAAAGATTGCAGGCCGAGTTGCAGACATGAAGCAAGGAGCCGAAATCTTGACTATGGCAGATTGGGAAGACTTTGACTCTTGTTGACTTTGATTCTAGTTCTTCAAGTTAAATACTCCGAAAGACTTGGAATATGTAGATCTCCATTGAAGATACAAGAATATATAAGAAATAATGTATAAATGAGAATGATGTTACAAATGAGAGTGAGGGCTTGCTTATATACCCTAGGCCGGTGCCTCTTCATGGAAGGTCATGTCCCATTTAGACATGCCTCTTCAGTACTAATTACTAATTAACTAATCATTATTACAATTATCATCATTATTTACATTTATATTATTTATATATACTTTATTCATAACATTGCCTTCCTCTTCAAAAAGCTTTGTCCTCAAAGCTTACTGATGAAAAGGCTTGATCGTTTTTCCTATTTTGAATGTCTTCTCATCTCAGAACTTTCATCTTCGTTGATACAAGATGATATGATCCTTTGAGTGACAAACAAAACTGTCAAACTGAGAAAGGATGTGACCATCCTAAATCAATCTCCTGTGGAATCTTGTGGTCACTGGATACTTCGTGTGAACTTTTATCACAAGACTGAATTGCACTGACATTCGTAGTCTTTCATACAAAAATTTGTTGTTTCTGATCTGAGTGATACAGATATGCAAATTATTGAGTTGTTTATTCTTGTGATTCGGATGTCGATAGGGAGTTCTTGTGGTTTGATTTTCCTTTATCATGTATGTGGCAATATTTTCATTTACTTCAAGGGATGATGTTGCTGAGTTGGTTATAGAACCTTCACTTGGGATGTTCATTGTCTGAACTACAACATCTAAGTGTGTCTTTTCTTCAGCTAGTCTGTCTTCTTCTTGAGTTGTGATATTCACTGGATTGAAATTTATTCCTTTATCTTCAACTTGGACTTCTACATTCGATGCTTCCTTCTCGATAAGTTGTTGTACCTTGTTTTCCAATGACTTCTTGTCATTTTTAAGCTTCTTAATTTGCCTCAGTATTTTTTCACTATGCTCTTTAAGCCGAGAAACTTCTTCATTTTTGTCAGTGGTGATCTTGTCAACTTCTCTTTGCATATTTTGTATTGCCTTTTTACTTTCTTGAAGAATTACTTTTGAGATATCTTGTATGTCTTCTGGCGACACTGAATTTGTCTTCAAGGTCACATATTGTTACATTATTTTTTTCTTTTTGTATAAAAATGTCAAAAACTTCTTTTTTGTATTTAGGATGAAGGACCCTAGAGTTTCCATTCAGGGTGAGGCCAAAACAATGTCACTATCGTCAAAAAATAAGGCTTTTACGGTGAATTGTGAGATAAAAATATAATCCCCGATACTTAATTGTAGATTGCTTATGTTGTATTGTTTGTCACTTGTCATTAGGGGAATTTTGAGGTCTAAAATGGGCCTCCTAAGGAAATTATAAAATAATTTTGGAAATAATAAAATAAGATTAGATTACATCATCGAATTTTAGAGGGAAAAAAAGAAAAAAACTACTTTTTCAATTCGTATTTTCAACTTATCTCCCTATGGGTTTACTCAAATTTCGAGCGGGAACACTCGTTGGATGCAGAATTTGATTCCTCATCCAAGGAGCACCCATGTTGCATACTTTCGATGGACCCTGTCAGAAGTGAGTCATTTTAGGATCTTTGGGAGTTTGGCATACTGCCATGTACCCGAAGAAAAGAGACAGAATTTGGATCAAACTGTAGAAAAAGGATATCTAGTGGGATATAGCGAGAATGCTAAGGTATATATAATCTACATTCCTGACAGTAGGAGAGTCATAGTATGACGAGATGTACAGTTCATGGAGGATAGAGCTTTTAGGAAATCCCGAGAAATGCCTTTCAAAAAGTAGTCAGAGGACGATCCATTGGTTCAGCCACTTCGACCAGCCGAAACCAACACCAGCGCTTCTCCAAGTCATAGGAATCCAGAAGTATCACTGCAGGAAGATTCACAAGAGGACCAAGAAGATCCACCCACTACCATTGGAAGAATAAGCCGAGAATTACAACAGATACTAAGGGACGCAGAGGAGTGTTAATTTTTGGGTAGCATCGGATGTGCTCTAGCCCGAAACTTTGTGGAGGCGCTAGGACACATAAGATCTCCAAGACCCAGAAATCGTTTGGTCTCCAAGACCCAGAAATCGTTTGGAGAAATTCCACCCAAAGCTTAAGTTGTTCAAATAATTAATTATTTTAATGGGGACCCTAAGTCTAACTTAGGGAAATTAAATAATTAAAGTGAATTAATTTAAACATGTGGGTGAGAATGTTCTAAGTGACGAGGATCAAGTCTTTTCTAATCTTAGTCGTCGATTAAAGATTAGATCACGGTCGTTGATTCATCAATTAGAAAAGTATTAAAGGAAGGCTTAGGGTCAGTTGGAGGACACACACAATGGATCTAAGAGATCTGACGGAGCAGTGCTCGGACGAAGATCAAATCTGAGTGATTCAGAGAAGCAGTGAGGGGCAGATGCAGTAATTGGTCGGAGGACCAAGAGAACATTGCAGAGCAAGGGCAACAGAGACGCAAAGGAGGCAGCACAACCACTAGGAGAGGTGACACAAACCCTAAAGAGGGTCACGCAGGAGTAACGCAGTGCCTCCGAGGTACAGTCCAGAATCAACCAGAGATCGGGGTTTCTAAGCCGACATGGCTCAAACTCAATTTCTGGAGAGGCAGATCAGCGCAGAGGAAGGGTGACGTAGTCCCTCAGCCAGACCCATGCAAGCTTACGCAGTGGCAACGTAGAGACTGCACAGAGGCAGCTGGGGTTTCACCAGTGTCTGATCCGAATCAGCCGGGACTTACAGAGTGAAAAACTCACAATTGATCTCTGATTGCCAAGGTTTTCTCCATTGGGTGAGTCATATTTTGGCACCCTAGATGTACTCAGAATATTGTTGCTTAATAATATAAACCCTTAGAATTGTTGCACCGATTTTCCCGCATTGGGTTTTTCCAAGGACATTTGTCTGAAAAATCTGTGGTGTTTTTCTGTGTGCTTTACTTCTTTTTTAGCATTTGATCTGTATGATTGTGTAGGCTGCAGTGTATTTACTTTGATGTTTTCCTAAATTATTCAGAAAATAACTTGTTAATTAAAAGAAAACGAGTAGGAGAAGTAAATCAGATTTATTGCAGTAGGGTTTCTGGTTTAGATTCAGAAACAAAAATTTTCACAAGGAGTTCATTGGAGCTCCTAGAACCAAGAAAAGGCAGCGTAGACAACTAGACAGATACCAAGCTTTGGTGCCTCAGGTTGGAGAACCATCTAGTTTTTAGGAGGAAGTTTAGCATCAAGTGTGGGTAGACGCTATGGTGGAGGAATACAGTTCCATAATGACCAATGATGTCTGGGAAGTGGTACCTAGACCTCAGGACATATCAATTGTAGGTTCGAGATGGATCTACAAGATCAAGTATGCTGCAGATGGCAGCATAGAAAAGAACAAAGCCAGGTTTGTGGCTCATATGCTCAAAAGGAAGGGATAGACTACGAAGAAACCTTTGCCCTAGTAGCCAGGTATACTTCTATCAGATCCGTGATATCCAGTGTTCCACGGGGACGCGTCCCCCAGGGTGGGGGACGCGCTTCCCCGCTCCTCCACGCTCTCGAGATGGGGAAACTACTGCGGAAACTTTCCCCACGTCCCCTTTTTTGGAAAACTTGGGGAAACTCTAGGGGGGCGTTTTTCTAGTGACGAAATGTGTCTCTCTTGTGGGGGGGACGAGGGGATGCAGGGGGGCGGCAAAAGGGACGCGTCCCCCGAATTTTTTCGCAAATAACAATTAAAAAAAACAATTTTTTTATTTCACTGCTTTCTATGCTTATTTTTAGTTTGGTTTTCTATGGTTGTTTTAGACTTCAAATGTCATTGTCATATGATAAATTTATTTTTTGATGTGGATTGTGTAGTTTCAATTGTCAAATAATGAGTTTAATTTAGATGTACCTTGCATAATATTAATGCCCATTGCCAAATGATGAATTTAAATGGAACATTGCCTAATGTCAAATGATAGATTCAATTTAGTAATTTATTTTTATATTTTTATTGATGATAGCAGAAATGTCAAATGATAATTTTACTTCACAATAGTCTAATACGAAATGATGATCATATTTAGATGTGCATTTCATAATTAATAAGATTTACTATCTACTAATTTAGTTATTAACATATTGTTGGGATTTTATTTTTTTCTTTTTATATATTAAATTTTTAATAATTTTATAATTTTTATGGCTCTGACATCCCCCCGTTTACCCGAAATTTCCCTAAATTTTGGGGTTGCTTATATATGTCTCCCTTGTGCATATCCCCGCTCCCGCATTTCCCCATCCCGGAAACTCGGTGGAACATTGGTGATAACCCTTGCAGCGTAGATGGGGTGGGAGACTCACTAGATGGATGTCAAGACTGCTTTCTTCAATGGGGTGATAGAAGAAGAAGTATACATTGAACAACCAGAGGGCTTTGAGACACATGAGAAGAAAACTCATGTATGCAGACTAAAGAAAGCCTTGTATGGGCTTAAACAAGCATTTAGAGCATGGTACGGTCGAATTGATGGTTACCTGCAAAAAATGGGATTCGTAAAGAGTGACGGGGATCCTAACCTCTACTATCTGACAGTAGAGAATGAGCCTTTAATTCTGGTATTATATGTAGATGACCTATTCTTGACAGGGTCATCTAGGCTCATCAAGGATTGCAAGGAAAGCCTAGCTACAGAATTCGACATGAAGGATTTGGGACTGAATCATTATTTTCTGCGGTTAGAAGTTTGGCAACAAAAGGATGAAATATTCCTTGGACAAGGGAGATATGCTACAAAAATTCTAAAGAGGTTCAGGATGCAGAACTATAGGCCCATGGCTACCCCAATGATTACCAAGTGAAAGAAGATTGATGCGTTTGAAGAAAAAGAAGTAGAACCCACCTTGTACAGACAACTCATAGTGTCCTTGATGTATCTGGTCAACACCAAGCCAGAGATTTATTACATAGTCAACACCCTCAGTCAATTCATGGTGGAACCCAAGAGAGCACACTGAGCAGCAGCCAAACATGTTCTCAGATATATACTAGGAACAAACGAGCATGGATTAAAGTGCACCTGAGGCAATGACATCAAACTGAGTGGGTCCACTGACGCAGATTGGGCTGGAAGTTCAGTAGATTGGAAAAGTACCAATGGGTACTGTTTTAACATTGAAATAGGAATGACCTCATGGTGCATTAGAAAACACAAGTCCGTAGCATTGAGCTCAGTTGAAGCAGAATATATGGCAGCCAACACAACACTGTGTGAAGCCATATGGCTTAGAAAGTTGCTTGTGAATCTATTCAGGAGAAGGATGGAAACAACCAACATTTTATGTGATAGCCAGAGTTGTATTAAGCTCTCTAAGAATTCAGGTTTTTCATGATCAGTCAAAGCACATTGACATCAGGTGTCATTTTATCAGAGACTGTGTCCAACGGGGTGTAGTACAGTTACAGTACACTCCGACAGGAGAAGAAGTGGCAGACATCCTCACAAAGGCTCTAGGAAGGACAAAGTTTGTTTATTTCAGGGAGAAGTTGGGGATGATTGAGAATCTGTTTCAGTAAGCAGAGACGAATAGTGCGGTAATTAAGAGGGAGTTGCAGTACAGATGCAGCAATGGTGTCATGGGCAGTAGTACAGTGGTAGCAACAATGCAATAGATGAAGGAAAGCAGACCGAGCATCAACAACGCAGAGGATCGATGTTGTGGATCAGGGTGATGCTTCTTGTGGGAAGTATTGCTAGAGCACATTCCTCGCTAAGAGGGGGAGTTGATTTTTGGGTACCATCGGATGTGCTCTAGCCCTGAAATTTTGTGGAGGGGCTAGAATACATAAGATCTCCAAGGCCCAGAAATCATTTGGAGAAATTCCACCATGAGTGCTTTATATAAAGATAATTAATTATTTTTAATGATTCCTAAGTTAAAACTTAGGAAATTAAAATAATTAAAGTGAATTAATATAAATATGGGTGAGAAGCTTCTAAGAGACGAGGATCAAGTCTATTTTAATCTTAGCCGTTGATTAGCGATTTGATCACGACTGTTGATATCTCAACAGGAAAAGTATAAATGAAGACTTGAGGTACAGTTGGAGACACACCCTGCAAATATTCACCAACCCGAGGGAAGTTGATACTCCAGGAGAAGAGTTTGATTTCAAAGGGAAAGTTGCAGGGTCAAGGAAGAGGAGGGTATCAGCAGCAGTCAGAGACAAAGGAGGAGGGACGCAGAGCAGCAGAGAGACAACGCAGAGAGGCAATGCAATAGAGGACGCAGAGGTGACGATTGTGGTGCCCTAAACTGAGCAATTTGAACCAGAAAATTGTTTTACTGTAGATTGAAGCAAAATTCTTAATTGTAAAGACTGAACATGAAATTTTAAACAGACAGAAAATTAAATGACAGAAGAATATGTGGAATGGATTGGACTGTGGTTATTCTGCTGATACAGCTAATGTAATTACTAAACCAACCTTTACCTCCCAGCCTATCTGGGGTCTACCTATATGGTCCCCAACTCTAGAAGACAAATCTTCTGGCCCCCGTGCCCAGAATTCCAAGAACAATCAAGGTTTCGTCAGTTATTTTCTCACTAAATCTTAGTCAGTTATTTTCTCTATATGGATGGCCAATAAGGCATCCTAGATTGTATTTAGAACTACTTCTTAATAATACAAACCCCCAGCTACTGCATCGGTTTTCTTGCATTGGGCTTTTCCTGGGACAATTGTCAAAAAATAATGGTGTCATATGTGTGTTTGATTTCCTTCTTGCTCAGTTCTTGTTTCCGTATATTATTTTATGTAGTGAAGGTTGCAGTGTCATATATTCAGTGTTTGTCGTAGAACAACTGCAAATAAATTGTTAAGTAATGAATAACAATTAGGTGAATATTTTCCAGTTGCTACAAAGGATTCCCGGTTAAGGAACTTTCACATGGTATCAGAGAAATGCAGGTGAAGGAAGAGAGCAAATTGGAAGAACTTAGCGTTGAAGAGAAAGAGGGAGATCGAATAGCTGCATAGGCAACAGATTGAATCCCTAAGGGATTACGCAGTCCAGGCCAAAAAGGGAAAGATTTGCAAGGAAGTCTCTCTCTGAGTGAGTCAACAGAGAGGTAGGACTTCATGATTTGTCAGCGACAGAGGAAGCAACGCAACACCAGATTCAGCGCAAAGAAGTTTTCTATGGAACATAGTTTTTCTATAGCATTCACTGAGGCAGAAAAGCATCAGAGGAAGGAAGAAGACACTTATTTGAGGGAATTTCTTCCTCAGTGGGTTTTGAACCAAGGAATTCTATTTCTCAGTTGCAGAGCAGCAGTAGCAAGGAGAAGATCTACGTACTCTAGCAGAGAGTGCGTAAGCCAGCAAGCAGCTGCACAAAGGAGAGAGGGAGCAGTTCGACTTTTATTGGTAGAGATAGCAACTAATGGGCTGAGAGATCAAGATCGGTTGGAGGGTGCCTCTAACTATGTGATCTGGCAGGCAAGGATCAGATGTTTGCTAGATGAGCATGATCTCAAAGCTTTCATCGATGGTGTAGTAGTTGTCCCCATGGATGCAGATCCATTAAAAGCCTACAAGAAGGATATGGCGAAAGCCAAGCGTTTCATCCTCGACGGAGTGAGGGATCATGTTGTATGTCACATTGCTGGCAAAGGGACTGCCCAACAAATGTGGGATGCCTTGGAGATGTTGTATCAAGGATCTTCCGGGCAGTGGAAGATGTTCTTGCAGGAGAAGATGCAACCTACGAGGACGCAGAAGGGAGAACGTATTGATCCGTTCCTTGCAAAGCTTCTGGAAACTCGAGATCAGTTGGCATTTTTCGGATCATCACCTCAAGGGACCGAGATGGTTAGATTGGCCCTGAACTTAGTCTTAGAAGAATGGCAAGTCTTTGTCCAGAGCATCCTGGGCAGAGAAAGGTTCCCTGATTGGGAATCGATGTGGGCCGCTCTTCAGCAGGATATGATCAAGTGCAAACTTGATGGTAGCAGCAGTAGTGGGTCGAAGCTCAAGGAGGAGGAAGAGAATGCAACCCTTGCATCAAAGGGGCAGAAGGAGCAGCAGAGGCGAAAAAAGGACGTCTCAAAGATCAAGTGTTTCCGGTGTGGTGAAATGGGTCACTACACTATGTAGTGTCCTCTCAAGAAGAAGGAAAAGGACGAGAAACATGATCCGCAGGCTGCAACTACAAGGATTGAGGAGGAGTTCGCCATGATTTCCCACATAGCTCCAGGAGAGAATTGGGGTGATCTAGAACTATGGTCTGAAAGAGCTACAGTTGGACAAGATCCTTGAGGAGTCCACCTCTTGGATCAATAACTTGCTACGGGAGCCCATATCAGAAGCAACAAGATGGACCAGTGTCAATTGGTGCAGAGGAGTGCCAGAGTGACAGTGCAGTGGCTAGAGAATGTCAGAGTTTGAGTAGCGTAGTGTAGAGTTGGCAGCAGTGCAGTAAGGCACAGCGCAGTGTAGAATTGGCAGCAGTGCAGTAAGGCACAGCGCAGTGTAGAGTTGGCAGCAGTGAAGGCACATCGCAAAGTCAGTAGCAGCACAACAACTTCAAAGGGTCAGCGCAAAGACTAGCAACAATTAGATCTTCAGTATCAGATGCATCATGGTGAACACTTAGTTCAGTATTTTGGATGTTTTTCTGTTGCAACATCAGTGGAGTTGCAGTGCAAATGCAGTTGGCAGGAATATGCAGGGTTAGCAGCAGCATAGATGCAACAACGCAGTAGTTGGTGGACAACAGTGCCAGGCATCAACAACGCAGAGGGAGATGTTACAAAATCAGTGTAATGCTTCAGCAGGATGCATTACTAGAGCACATTCCTCGCTAAGAGGGAGTGTTGATTTATGGTAGCATCAAATGCGCTCTAAGTCTCAAATTTTGCAGGGAGGCTTAGACACTTGTATTCCAAAATACCTAGAAAGCATTTTGGGAAATTCTGCTCGAAGGGGTTTTATTAAAATAATTAATTATTTTTAATGGGAGCTTAAGTCTAAACTTAGGGAATTAAAATAATTAAAGTATTTTAATAGAACTGGGTGTGAATCTTCTAGAAAAAGACGAATATCAAGTCAAATTAATCTTAGCCCTTGATTATGTTTTAATCTGAGTCGTTGATTTTTCAACGAGAAGGTTATAAGAGAAGGCTTGATGAGCATTTGGAAGATACATCGAGAGAGAGTCTAGAGATCGATTTCTCAAATTTGCAGCGCAAAGCATCTGAAGAAATCATCAAGTTGCTTCTACGCAGTGAGGGGCAGAGATAGTTCCGGTTGGAGATCTTTCTTGAGCCAGGAATACTTCGCAGAGAAGGCAGAGAAGAGGACACAAAAATGACAGCGTAGGGGTTACGCTGGGCAACACAGAGGCAACGCTGAGCCTCTTAAGAGATCCACAATTTTGTGGAGGATCAGTCAAATCCAGTGCCTGAAAGCCGGGGTCCGAGACCGGAGGGGCAGAAGATTAGAACCAATGAGCAGAAAGACCAGTTGAAGGGAGTGACGCAATCCCCAACCAGAGTGATGTAGATCCGCGCAGAGATTGTGTAGAGACAGCGCAAAGGCAGCGTGGGGCTTGTCAATTCAGGGTTGGGTCAGTATTGGACCTCCAGGATTAGTGTGAGGTCATTTTCTCACTAACTCTCTGTCAGTTATTTTCTCTGTATGGAAGGTGTTGATTTCTGGTAGCGTTGGATGTGCTCTAAGACTCAAAATTTGCAGGGAGGCTTGGACACATGTATTCCAAAGAACCCAGAAAGCACTTTGGGAAATTCCACCCGTATTGTGTTTTATTAAAATAATTAATTATTTTTAATGGGATCCTAAGTCTAAACTTGGGGAATTAAATTAATTAAAGGGTATTAATAAAACAAGGTGTGAATCTGTTGGAAATACTGAGAGGGGGGTGAATCAGTATTTCTTTCCAATTGTTATTTTTACTAGTTAGATCACTTATATTTAGAACACAAAATGAACAATAAGAATAAATGCTTTTATTAGTTTCTTCTTTGCAATAAATCAAGTACAATATATGTAGGGCTCCAACACTAGATGAAGACATCGATCTTCAATCTCCCAGGCTCCAACCTGTATTTGCCAAGCACCGACTTGGACTTCCAAGGCTCCAACCTTGTCAATTCTGAGGCACCAACCTCAAGGGCTCCAACCCTATCTTTGGTACAGGCTCTGACCTGGTTTCTTAAGGACTCCAATCCTCTAGGGCTCCAACCCTATCTTCACTTCATCAAAATATGTTTGGTTATTCTTCATGGCTCCCAAAGTCTTCTTCAACGAGCCCTATCACACTTAGTGTCCACATCACGTCATCAATGACAACCTTGATCTCTTCACATGAAGGTGTCTTCGTTGTCCTTCATGGTACAATATATGTAGGGCTCCAACCCTAGATGAAGACATCGATCTTCAATCTCCCAGGCTCCAACCTGTATTTGCCAAGCACCGACTTGGACTTCCAAGGCTCTAACCTTGTCAATTCTGAGGCACCAACCTCAAGGGCTCCAAACCTATCTCTGGTACAGGCTCTGACCTGGTTTCTTGAGGAATCCAATCCTCTAGGGCTCCAACCCTATCTTCACTTCATCAAAATATGTTTGGTTATTCTTCATGGCTCCCAAAGTCTTCTTCAACGACCCCTGTCACACTTAGTGTCCACATCACGTCATCAATGACAACCTTGATCTCTTCACATGAAGGTGTCTTCGCTGTCCTTCATGGTACCCAATCAAGTCCTCCAAATTACCTCATTATGGCTTCAATAAGCTTCTCCAAGAGTGTCTTCAATGTCTACTTTGAAGACAAGTCTACTCCAAAGGCTGCTCCAAGATATTGTCCAAGGTGTTCTTCAAGTGCACTTAACAATGCCTCCAAGATATGTCTTGATTCAACCAGCCCAAGGTCTGCACAACAAAGTTGTTCCAACAGGGACTTCAAAAACTCTTTCCAAGTACCCAAGTTTGTCTTCTTTAAGATGTATCAATGTTTACTTCAGCAGCTCACTACAACTCTGCTCTAACTGTGTTGCCCTCAAAACTGTTCCTTCAAAATTGGTTTCACCCACAACTCCTTGTTCCTCCACAGGTGACCAAGCCTGAAATCTAAGCCTCCAAGGTGCTACAGGTCCGAGTTTTAAAGGGCTTCTCGCAGGTCTGACCTTAAGAGATGATTGTTCTTCAAAGTAGCACCAAGTTCAAGACTTGAGTGATGTTCCAAGCAAGTGACTGTAGCTCAAAGGTCCGAGGAGACTGTCAACAACTCCGCAATTGGTGATTGTTCCTTCCACAATCCACTGACCCAAAAACCAACAGATTTACCACATCTTCAAGCTCCTTCAGTCAAGGTGAACCACAGGGACTATCTACTATAGATCTGAGGCACAAATCTAAACCTTCAATAACAGATCCGAGCTCCAGAATTAACCTTCCAGAAGGATGCAATTCGAGGTCAAATATAGGTGATTGTTTGGTGTCCTTTTACTGAACCGAGCTTAAAAAGAGACTATCCCTCCTCACATGTCCGAGCCCTATCCACAGCTAGCAATCCGAGGTGATAGCACCAAGTTTAGGTGACTGCTCACTGTTTTTCTGACCACAGGTCCGAGTTAAGAAATATCCCAATAATTCTGTCCTTTGCAGTGGTAGCTCTGAGGTATGTGATCTAAACGTTGCCCAAACAGTGATTTATGACAGTGATCGAGGTCTGTATAAATTCTCCTTTCTTCCTGTGATGCTGGCCGAGGCCCTGAGATGTTGACTGAATTGGTGGCTAAAGAATGAGCTTGAAACTCTAATAAATAGTGATTTTATCCCCGCAAAATGAAAGGACACGTCTCTGCAAATAGGCTGACATGAAGGACAAGGATAGGTCGGCTCACTGCTAAGGTTAATTTTTCTTGACTTAAAAATTCCATATCTCATCAACCGCTGGGAGTTTCGGGGAAAGTAAAGGCTCGTTGGAAAGACGAAAAAATTCTCTTTCAGATGGTCTATGTCTCATGTTTAAAGGTTGCCTTTAAGGTGGTAGAAAACATTTTTCTTTGTGACTGCCCTTGAATTGTTTAGTGCAGAAGGTGAATAGGACAACATGGTTTTTCCATTGCTTGGCTTCTCCTTTGTTTGGCTTATCAATCATAGGATCATAGTTTCATCATGTAGGACATTCATGTCATCATGATAGTATCCAGCATCATCATGAAGGTATAGCATCATGTATTCAATAATAGTGCAGTAATATGTCATAGTGCAGCATCATTAGGAGAATTTCAAAATAATCTTCCAACCATCAAATGATATCTTCCAAGTCATCATCTAGTCTTTCAACCTTCATCAATTGTGGTCATTCATTTAGTGTATGACATCATCAAGTGTATGACTCCATATGTCATCAAGCGTTAAGGTCTAGATCATCAAGGCATATGTGACATTATAGTTAGTAGAAGGACTTCTTAGGACTTCTTCATTAGTGGTTTGACATCTTCATATGTTGACATCTTTACTGATGACATCCTTGTCAAACAAGAGTCCTGACATCATCATCTGGAATAGGGCATCTCAAGAATATTGACATCTCGGTCAATTCCATAGTGACATCAATGACAAACTTGATTAACAAAATCTTCTAAAAAAAGACGGAGATCAAGTCAAGTTAATCTTAGCCGTTGATTAGCAATTTAATCTTGGTCGTTGAAGCCTCAACGAGAAGATTATAAGGACTTGATGGGCATTTGGAAAGATACACTGAGTGAGTCTAGAGATCGATTTTCTCAAGTGAGCAGTGTTCAGCAGCGGAGAAGATCATCGAGTTGAATCGATTGCAGTGAGGGGCAGGGATAGTTCCGGTTGGAAAGTCTTTTCCTGATCCGTTAATACATAGCAGAGAAGGTAGAGAAGAGGACGCGGAAGAGGCAGCGTAGTAGCTACATAGAGGTAGCATAGGGCCACGTAGAGGCAACGCTGCAACGATGAGGAGATCAATGATTTTGCTGAGGGTCAGTCAAATCTAGTGCTAGAGTATCGAGCTGTGAGACCGGAGGGGACAGAAGATCAAATCTAGCCAGTAGAATATCCAACAGAAGGAGCTGACACAGTTCCTAGCCAGGGTGACGCAGATCTGCGCAGAGGTAGCGTGGGGTTGTCCAGTTCAACGTAGGGTCAGTGTCAGATCTTCAGTGTTAGTGTGAGGACATTTTCTCACTAATTCTCTGTCAGTAATTTTCTTTGTATGGATGGCCAATAAGGCATCCTAGTTGTATTCAAAACTTCTGCTTAATAGAATCAAACCCTCATCTGTTGCAATGGTTTTCTCGCATTGGGTTTTTCAGGGGACTTAGTGCAAAACTAATGGTGTCGTGCGTGTTTCTTTTTTTTTTTTGGCTCAGATCTTGTTTCTGCATTTTATTTAAGTGAAGGTTGCAGTGTGATGTATTCAGTGTTTTCCATAGATAACTGCAAATAAATAGTTAAGTAAAAGTTAACAATCAGGTGAATATTTTCCAGTTGCTGCAATAGGATTCTGGTGTAGGACTTTTCACATGGTATCAGACCTTGTATAGCAGTGCATGAGAAGCAAGAGAGTAGATCGGAGGAGCTAAGCATTGAAGAAGAAGTGGGAGGTCAAATAGTTGCATAGGCAGCGAATCGAATCCCCAAAGGATTGCGTAGCCCAGGCTAGAGGGATAGATTTGCAAAGAAAATCTCTCTTTGAGTGAGTCGACAGAGAGGTAAGATTGCTAGATTCGTGATTTGTCAGTGGAAGAGGGAGCAACGCAACAACAACTTCAGCACAAAGCAGATCTCTGTGGCACACGATTTTTCTGCAGCATTTTGCTGGGAAGAAAAGCGCCAGAAAGAAGAAGATGACACAGTTGAGGGAATTTTATTCCTTAGTGAATTCCTAGCCAAGGGACTCTAATTCTCAGTGGCTGAGCACCATTGTTGAGGAGCATATCTACTAACTCCAACAGGGAGTGCGTAGGCCAGCCTAGCAGCTGTGTAGAGGAGAGAGAAGGGGCAGTTCGACATTTTTCAGTCGGCAAAGATGGCAGCAAATGGGCTGAGAGATCAAGATTGATTGGAGGGAGCCTCTAACTATGTGATATGGCAGGCAAGGATCAGATGCTTGTTAGATGAGCAAGATCTCAAAGCTTTCATCGATGGCGTGGTAGTTGTCCACGTGGATGCAGATCCGTTGAAAGCATACAAGAAAGATATGGCAAAGGCGAAGCATTTGATCCTTGACGGAGTGAGGGATCATGTTGTATGCCACATCGCAAGGAAAGGGACCGCAAAGGAGATGTGGGATGCCTTTGCAACACTATATCAGGGATCTGTTCTTGTCTAAGCTTCAGGAAGTCCGAGATCAGCTAGCAGCTGCACCTCAGGTCACTGAGATGGTCAGATTAACCCTGAACTCAGTTTTAGATGAATGGCAGGTCTTTGTCCAAAGCATCCTGGGTAGAGAAAAACTGCCTAATTGGGAGACGATGTGGGCTTCTCTTCAGCAGGAAGAGATGAGGCGAGACATGATCAAGTGTAATCTTGATGGCAGCAACAACACTGGGACAAAACCCAAGGAGGAGGAGGAGAATGCAACCCTTGCATCAAAGTTACAGCAGGAGTAGTCGAGATGAAAAAGGATGTTTCAAAGATCAAGTGTTTCTGGTGTAGTGAGAAGGGTCACTACGCTACTCAGTGTCCTCTCAAGAAGAAGGACAAAGAAGAGAAACATGATCCACAGGTTACAACCATGAGGGTTGAGGAAGAAGAGTTCGCCATGATTGCCCACATATCTCCAGCGGACAATTGGGGTGATCTAGAACTGTAGTTTGAAAGAGCTGCAGTTGGGAAGGATCCTTGAGGAGTCCACCTCATGGATCAATACCTTGCTACAGGAGCCCAAATTAGAAGTGGCAGGATCGACAAGTGTCAGTTGGTGCAGAGGGGTGCCGGAGTGACAACGCTGTGGCTAGAAAGTGCTAGAGTCTAAGCAAGCACAAAGAAAAGTTGGCAGTAGTGCAGGAAGGCACATCGCAGATTCAGCAGTAGCGCAACAACTTCAGAGGGTCAGCACAAAGTCTAGTAACAGTCAGATCTTCAGTATCAGATGCACCATGTTGAACACTTAGTTCAGTATTTGGATGTTTTTCTGTTGCATCAGGTAGCAGAGTAGTAGCATTTGGCAGTAGTACGCAGGGTCAGCAGCAGCATAGATGCAACAACGCATTTGTTGGTGGGCAATAGTGTTAAACATCAACAACGCAGAGGGAGATTTTGCAGAATCAGTGTAGTGCTTCAGCCGTATGCATTACTAGAGCACATTCCTCGCTAAGAGGGAGTGTTGATTTCTGGTAGCATCGGATGTGCACTAAGTCTCAAAATTTGCAGGGAGGCTTAAACACATGTATTCCAAAGAACCCAAAAAGCGTTTTGGGAAATTCCACCCGGATTACGTTTTATTAAAATAATTAATTATTTTTAATGGGAGCCTAAGTCTAAACTTAGGGAATTAAAATAACTAAAGGGTATTAATAAAACACGGTGTGAATCTTCTAGAAAAAGACGAAGATCAATTCAAGTTAATCTTAACCACTGATTAGCGATTTAATCTCGGTCGTTGAAGTCTCAATGAGAAGATTATAAGAAGGACTTGAAGGACATTTGGGAAGATACACCGAGTGAGTCTAGAGATCGATTTTCTCAAGTGAGTAGTGCTTAACAATGGAGAAGATCATCGAGTTGATTCGATTGCAGTGAGGGGTAGTGATAGTTCCAGTTGGAAATTCTTTTTCTGAGCCGAGAATACATAGCAGAGAAGACATAGAAGAAAACGTAGAAGAGGTAGTGTAAGAGCTTGGCAGAGGCAGCACAGGGCCATGCAGAGGCACTGCTACAACCTTGAGGAGATCAGTGATTTTGTTGAGGATCAGTCATATCCAGTGCCGAAGTGCCAGGGTGTGAGACTGTAGGGGCCAGATGATCAGATCCAGCCAGCAGAAGATTCGACAGAAGGAGCTTACGCAATTCCTAGCCAGGGTGCCACAAATCTACACATAGGTGGTGCAGAGGCATCGTGGGGCTGTCCAGTTTAGCGTAGGGTCAGTGTCGAATCTCCAGTGTTAGTGTGAGGACATTTTCTCACTAATTCTCTGTCAGTAGTTTTCTCTATATGGATGGCCAATAAGGTATCCTAGTTGTATTCATAACTTTTGCTTAATAAAATCAAACCCTCATCTGTTGCACTGGTTTTCTTAAATTGGGTTTTTCTAGGGACTTAGTCCAAAAATAACGGTGTCGTGTGTGTTATTTTTTTCTTTTTTTGCTCAGGTCTTGTTTCTGCAGTTTATTTTTGTGAAGGTTGTAGTGTGATATATTCAGTGTTTGTTGTAGATAATTGCAAATAATTTGTTAAGTAAAAGTTAACAATTAGGTGAATATTTTCCAGTTGTTGCAATAGGATTCCGGTGTAGAAATTTTCACAGATGGCCAGTAAGGCATCGTAGATTATATTCAGAACTACTGCTTAATAATACAAAACCTCAGTTGTTGCACCAGTTTTCCCGCATTAGGTTTTGCTGGGGACAATTATCCAAAGATAACGGTGTCATACGTGTGTTTGATTTCCTTCTTGCTTAGTTTTTGTTTCTATATATTATTTTATGTAGTGAAGGTTGCAATGTGATGTATTCAGTGTTTGTCGTAGAACAACTGCAAATAAATTGTTAAGCAATGAATAACAATTAGGTGAATATTTTCCAGTTACTGTAATAGGATTCTCGATTTAGGAATTTTCACAATCCCGAAATAACCATGGCTCCAAGAGTGGTCTTGACCTTCCTCAACCTCTTCAACATGATGAATGAAGAGGCAAACCGTGTGTCTACAATCTTCAACAATGATAGATCGGTGTACTCCTTTTAGATTGTGAGGGCATTTTTATGATTTTGTACAAAGTTGCGGATATGTGGAGAATCCTCAATAATACTTCCAATCCAAGGCACATCAGAAGAAAAATATTTAGGTGCTAAATTGAAGGAATGGACAATGCAAGGTGTCCAAAATAATTTTAATATTTAGCTTCCACAATCATGCCAACAACCTTGCAAACAGGTGCATTATCTGTAATGATTTTCACACAAGAATCAACATTTACATCTTCAATAACTTTAATGAACAACTCACCAATATATTGTGCATCCTTGTATTGTCCAAGTGCATCCACTGATTTCAAGAAAACCGTTCCATTCAAGGAAGACACCATGAAGTTGATGACTCGCTGGCGTGTTGGATCTATCCATCCATCACAAACAATGCTAACCCCAGATGTTGGCCATGCTGATTTAATAGGCTCAAGCATTTTGTCCACCTCTTTCTTTGCCTTTGTCAACAATGTGGTTCTAAGCTTCTGACCCAGGAGGCACATAACTTGATGGAGCCCCTTGAGTTAGAGCTCGACACATCTCAAGAAATAAAGGTGAGCGTGCAACATTAAAGGATATGAAGTTTTGATAAAAAAATAATGCAATGGTGAGATCAAGCTCTCCCCTTCTCTCTTTGTCAATTGGACCAAGTGCCACTACCTTTCTTTTTGCTGCTTGACCCACACCCCCAGCAAAAATCTCAAATGGAAATTTTTTGCTGCTTTTCCTCAAGAATGGAAGGGGATCATCATTCTTGTTTTTTTTAGATAATGCATCCACCCTTGCCACACCAACATTGGCCTCTTTTTCCATTTCTTTCCTCCTAGCTAAAGACACATGTGTACATGTTGCAATTCGACAACTTGGTAAGGCAAACAAATGAGCTTTCACACGGTAATAAATGCTCTTGAAATGATTGTTGCAATAGTTGCATTTCCAAGTAGCATTGCCTCCTCCCTTCAACTTGTTGCCTGGCCCTTGCTCTCTTGTGACATACTTCCACAAGAGATATTTCTTTTTTTGAGCCTAATATCTTTCTAAATTCATTCTGCCCTCAACATTTGAGGTTGCTGTTGTAGCGCCACTTCCAATAGAGGGAACACTTGCAATGGGGACATTATTCTCCCTCCTTTGCCCCTTCCCTGCTGCCCTTGTTTGAGCCATGAATGTTGAAAAAAAATAAAGAAAAAATGCACATGAAAGCTACTGTAATAAAAATTCAAAAAAAATAGAAGCCAAATGCACTTACATGTTGCTTGAATAGCCTCCAAAATGCTCCCAAACCCTTTGCTATAAGCTCCCACACACTGACAACAAAAGACACACTCAAGAATGAGTGCCAAATGAGCCCAATTCGAGCTTTATTGGCCGTGTGACATAATTTTTTAGGGGACACGTGTCCTGAAATCGGGACACGATGGACATGATTTCAGGATTCGCGTGTCCACCGAATCCCATGATTCAGGACACGATCACAAGACATGTGTCCCATTGAATCGTGTCCAATTCGTGGGATTCAGGACACGAGAGGGATTTAGGACGAATCTGGTTTTGTAGGTACCCCCTCCTCCAACTCTATAGTATCCTCAAAACCCCTATCTGGTGGACGGCCTGGGGGAATGTCCCCAAATACTGCCTGGTGCCTCTCTAGCAATACTAAAATATCTAGGTGTGGTTGTCATGTTTGAGTCCTTGTCTCTGAAATCCACAAATCCATTGCCCATGTTATTCTCCATGTTGGAAATTGGCCTCCATTCAATTAGATGATACTGACTGTGGGGGATATGAATGCATGCGTATCAACACCACCAACTTCCCATCTGACCCCATAAACTCCGTCTCTAGTCTCCTCCAACCTGTAGTAACACACCCTAGGGAATACAACCACTGGACATCCATCACCATGCTGGTGTCTAACACGTTAACTACAAAGAAATGGTCTGTCGCAAAATAATTCCCCATGGTCATTGTCATCATGGGAACATATCTAGTACACTGCATGGTCTGGTCCCCTGGCACCAACACTGGAAAACCCTCAAAGGCCTTCGTATGTATCCCTCTCTGCTCCATCATTTGTGCATCAATAAAATTGTGGGTAGTCGCATTGTCCACTAGCACTGACACACATTGTCCCTTTACTGTGCCTCTCATCCGCTATGTCAAGTACTTCGGAACTCCCTGAAGTGAGGCAGCGACACCTCTTGTAGGAAGAGGTGGGTCTCCTCCTGTCCGCTGTGGCTCGTCCTCTCTCCTTCCTGCCTCAAGATCAACCTCATCCTCGAGCTTGTTGTCTAATAAAACCTCTACGTAGTGGGCCTTTCCCTTGGTACATCGATGCCCTGGTAAGTGAAGCACAACTTCCTCCTCCGGAGCTCTCTCTTGGTCTCATCATCTAGTTGCCCACGCACAACCCACTCCTAAAGTGGTCTAATGCCCTCACCTTTCTAAGGAAAGGTAGGTTTGAAAGGCACTGGTGCTCTCGTCTTAGGCACTACATCAAGCATATCCCTGGTTCTGTTAATAACATCTTGCAAAGATATGGGTCTGTATGCTCTCACCCAACCACGCAATTTTTCTACTAACCCCTCAAAGAATAGCATGACCAGCCTCGACTTTGAGATATTAAAGACCAACACCACTATTCACTAAAACTTTGCTAGTATGCCTCGACGTTGCATGTCTGTCTCAGGTAAGTCAACTCCCGGAAGTGTAGCTCAAGGTTCTTCCGGTCAAATCTCTCAATAAGATGCCTTGTGAAATCAATGTGGGATGTGATGGTGGCATGCCCCAACGTAACCAACCCATGGAACCACCACTCCTACACTATCTCCATACAAGTGTAGAGTGGCAAACAGAATAACATTTGTCTCTCGCATGGGGTTCAAATGGAGGTAGGTGTCTAGCTTTTGTATCCACACCCTAGTTGAACTCTCGGTTGATCCATCAAAGTTCAGAAGTGTAGTCTTCCCTGCTAGCTTTTACATATCCTGGTTTTGATTCTGTTGTCTCCCTCCGAATGATGTTCTCGCTCCTGATTTGTGCTTCTCCTTCAGATGACAAAAGTCTCCAAAGGATAAAACCCTCCTAATCCTAGGGTCTAATGCATCATACTCATCAATCCCATCTGCAAATGACCTCATCAAATCTGCAAAAGTGTCTGACTCTCTCCCTTTCTTGTTCATCCAGAAAATGAGGCATGGTAGGGCGGCTAGTCTGACCATATGTATGGGTGTGATTATGTTGCATTGTGCATGGCTCCCTTCTCCAATCCCGAAACCCCCTTCTCCATTGTTGAGCTCAGCTTGCTGATTTTATATTTGCATTCCCATCATTTGTTGCATCATTTCTAGAACCTACTGATTTTGTCTCATCAACTGTTGGTTCTACCTTATCAACTCCTCTAGAAACTGATTTTATACATTATGTCTAGGTTGCTCATTTCCTTCTTGGTTCTCCATGTGCTCCCTAGCGTGTTCAAGCTCTGTAATTGAAAAGGAGTTGAGCTCTTCTTCTCTACCATGACCTGGTCCTTTGCCTCCGTGAAGCACTACTCCTTGGTACTTGGGTGGAATCACCTGCTATTTTTCCCATAGTTGGCCAAGCACATGCTCTGATACCACTGTAATATTCCCAACTAAGAAATAATAGTGAAAATCAAGAACATGAACTAGCTACAACAAGTAAAAATTTAAACATTAATGCACAATCAGTAAGCAAAATGAACTGGGCAATAAACCTAAGCCCTTTTATTGATATCTGTAAGTTGATTACACAATATGACAAGAGAGATAGAATCTAGGCTCGCTTCTGCAAGCTATGCAAAACCCAGGTGAGAAAATGATGGCTCAGGTTCTAGAAATGTCTCCCACAATATCTGCGCACTGGACAAAACAGACTTCCATTGCTGTTGAAGAAGAACTGTTTTTTCTGCCCTAAAAATTGCTCAGACAATTCTATAAAAATAGCTCAGAGCTCCTCATACTAAACCTACAAAAACCCAGAAATATCTTGGGCTAGTTCCAATTGACCCAAAGAACCTCAAAAAGTGCAAATTGCCTAAACTGGCCTGCTTTGTGCACTACAAGAATGTCACTATGAAATGATTCCAAATCCTTTGCTGAGGTCCCTCTGGAATCACTGGAAAATCCTCCTTTAAAAATGGCTCCTTCCATCAGGCCTTATCTTTCCTCAAACTCCACTTCTCCTTTCCCCTGCGCAAGCCCAGCTAGAAACCCCTTTGCATTGCCAAAAACAAGAGAAATAGCTCCACAAATTATCTGCACTTCGACCATGTCAAATCACTGCAAAATCTTCGGCTAATATGAAGGGAAACTCTTGCAAATCCTCTGGTTCATTCACCCTTTGTAGGTGATCACCAATGGAACTATTCGAACTACTTTTGTGCCCAGGTAGAGTGCAGATCTGAGTGAAGTCACCAACAAGAATCTATGTGGAAGCCCTGAAGTAGACTCCCCAACTTCCTCACTAGGGAGACACTCGAATTTCTCCGAAATGAGGGTGAAGTTCCACCTAAAACTTCTATGCTATACAACACTTCTCTTCTTATGCTCAACAACTCAAAGAGAGTTCGATTTTCATTAGATAGGTAGGAAAAAGATACAAAATGAGAGCCTCCTTGTGATATTTATAAGTGATAGTCTCTTCTCCCTTGGTGGGCCCCAATCTCCACTAGCTCGCACCTCCTTCCTCTCTTTCCTCTCTCCTCTAGTGCAAATTCTTCATGTGGTTCAAAATCCTTCCTTGTGGCCCCTACATTTTGTTAGAAAAACATAAACGCAGAAAAACTTTCTTGTCTTGACAATTACTTGTGAATCGTGATATTCTAGTATTCTTATTAACTTCCTTTATATTCTTCTTTTATCTTCTTTTCATCAAGCAATTATCAAATCAAAAGCATGAAGACCAATGATACCAAATATAGGCACTTAGCCAGGGAAAAACCCCCTATGAAGGGGAAAACCAAGTCAAACCCTTCCACTAGTAGATTCAAATCAAATTGAGACAATCCAAGACCTTAGACGTAGACAAAGAACCTCCTTCTATCCACCAGGTCAGCCCCAAGATGATTAACCAAACACCAAAAGTCAATTCCAGTCAAACAGAATCAAAACTGCATCAAGCTTGAATTTTCGACCCTCCTGCAACATATTTTCAGCCCTGCTTCAGATTTGCAATTTTGGCTCTCTTTGTAGCTGCAAAATCTCACACGTGTGAAGTAGAAACAAGAGAAAAGATGGTCTTCTTCTTTCGTTAGGGTCCTCTTTCTTTGTTCTAGGGTTTCTCCTCCTTTTCTTGAAATTTCGATCTTTTCTCCTTCTCCTCCAACTGCAGATAGAACTTACTTGCTTGGTGTGTCAAGTGAGGTCGCGTAGCTGCCAATATATAGTTGTTCAAGGCTCCTATTGAGGCTGACTTGGAGGATTTGAGACCGACTTGGTGGAGGAAGCTTACTTGACTCAATTTACAGCAAAGATAATTTTTATTCTTGATATACAAAGCCCAAGAAGGGTCTATTACATGATGACATGGACAAGGACTCACGACATAAGCCTTAGAAGCCTACAATGGAGCCTTTGACCTAGAAATAAAATAAATAAAACATGAAACCCATGCTAATAAATAATTTTCTTTTATAAATAAATTTTCTCTCTTTATTTTGACAAATACATTACATCATGACCAAATACAATTATGAAGGCCGACACTAGTTACATTCTTCAACACATTTCCCTAGCAAACTAATTTTCCCTTTTTCTCTAATGTGCATAGCCTTCTTTTCTCCAAAAATCAAGTGGGGTCTACTCAACGCACATTTCCTAAGTCACTAAATCATCAAAATGTCAAAAATGCAAATATAGGATATACTTAGCAAAATTTTATTTAGTGGGGATATCACATTTTTGAGTCTTTAAATCCAGGGGTATATGGTTAAAAATAGTATTTCTGTGTTAAGGGGGTGTCAAAGTATTAACAATGCAAACTAGATTCAAAGTTTAATAAAGTAATTTTAACATGTAATAAAGGTCACATTATATTGAGAGACCAAACTATAGAATGAAGTCATTAAAATGAAGTTTTGTTAGTTAAGAATTAGGTAGTGTGATGACGAAATGTATGGATAAAGGTGATCTATTCATTATGTCTAAAGGCTTTATTTTAATAAGACATCATATTCCACATCTCCCATTTGTGCATTCTTATTTTTGTACAATATTTACTTTTTCAATCCAAGGATAACGGAAACATAGTGATGACACATTGAGAGCATAAGAAGATGCCAGCCTACAGATACACGTAACAAAATAATATAAGCTCACTTGATAAGATATGTGAAATTTTTGGCAGTGATTTCTTCAACAGAAAGATCTTCTTCCTTAGAATACCTGCAGTCACGCCAACGATAACAGGCTAGAATGAAAGAGAGAACAAAGCACTCACTGTAGGAAAAGTTAAAACAACAAAGCCATGCCACTAAACAAATATGGGCAGAAAATGAGAGATTCCCAGCTAGACTACTTGCTTCCTATATATTTATATCTTATACCACAATGTATGCAATATGTGGTGACTTTGACAGATTACAAGCTGCAAGTACACACGTAATAGTAATTAGCATACCTCCAAAGAAAATCATTTTCACAAAAATGAGAAATTCCATTCATTGCTGCAAATGAATCAATGTGAACCACACAGCTGGAAGTTCTGTTAAAATCTGTGAGAAAAAAAAATGTTAGGGCAACCAAAGTTTGATCATTACTGGTGATGTAAAACCATTCCCCATGGTACAGCAACCAATTTCCTATAATACAAGCATCTAATAACTTCCAAGAAGTAAAATCAAAGGGGAATGAAATTCTGTACTTTATAATAATCCTTTTTTCTTAATTGGCTATGACCCCAATGACGATGAAAGTCCCAGATATTTACCTATTTGTCTATATATGTATGTATGTATTGCATAACTTATTTCTTATATTAATCAGAAAATAATATGTACAAACATAGAATATTATGTACAGGCAGAGAGGTATCTACCCAAGTCAAGCCCAGTTGTTTAAATTAGTGCCCAGAAATTTATAATCAGCATACTAATCCAGAAATTATCCATTTGCAAGAAAATAGAAAATCCGTAGTCTAGATTCTTGCAAAAGTTTGCAGATATGAACTTCCCCTAAATGCAATCAGCATATTGGAATTCAATCACAATGCATTGCTGCTTTTAGATCGAAGTACATCAACACGGGTCAAATAGTCCTAACTATGCATTAATGGCTAGTACTGAGGGTAGTATGAATATTATTTTTGGGAAGTCCATCCTTGAACCAGCATCATTAAGACGCGTCATAGCTTGGCTATTAGGGTTGTGAGGGTTGGCCTTCACAGCCCACACTGTTTGGATAGAGCATTAGTTGTCGGTGAACATCCTCACAAGATTTCCATATACTTTAAAGTATTGGGATGTTTGGGCAATGAATACGGATAATAGGTTGTGAATGAAAGAATAGGTGAGTCTAATAAGTTGTGGGTTGCAATATGAGAATGCTGGGAGGTATGTATTGTGTTGCACTCTGTTTTTCAAAGGTTCGAGGAAGCAGATATGCCAAAGTTTTTTCCAAGTGACCGGATCATCTTTCAGCAGTTTAAACGTGTTATTGTAAACCCATTCTGCAAGTGTTATGTAATGTAAATAATGCTAGTAAGACCATGAATGTATGTAACAACCTAGGCAAGCCTATTATTTCGGAAAGATTTTCATCCTAGGAGGTTTTTCGTCTCACTGATTCATTTGTGTTTCTAAACACAGATGGTTGGCAGAGTTTTTCCCTCCAACCTCACCCCAAATCTAGAGTGGAATTCTTCGTCAAAATTTTAAGTGAGTCCTAGTGTTCTAGTCGAGTCTTATGTAAAAGTGATTTGTGAATAATTTAAGCTAGTTGGTTAAATTATTTTATTACAAATCACTTGGTCTACTAGATCATGTTGTGCCGCAGATTGGGTATGTATTTTGAGGGTCTAAGCCGAACGGGTATTCCTTCTTTGAGGGTTGAATTGTAAATCTTATGTAAAAAATATTTTAATGCATGGTCCCTCATACTTAGACACCATGGTTAAAGTATTAGAGGGTGATAAAAACATTAAATCCTTTCAAGTGTCAATTAATTAATTTTTCTGGCAAAAAATTAAATAAATCCTAAGCCAAAAAATTAATTAATTTAGAGTCAAAATTAAATTGATAGGAAAATTAGATTCTCCAAGTGGAAAAAATTGTGGGTTTTAAAAGAATTAATTTTTGGAAGTCCTCCACCAAGGGAATATTGGATATTTCAAGAAAAATTGGACCCTTGGACCTTGGTGGTTAAGTCAAAGTCAAATTTCTAAGGAAATTAACTCAAAATAATAAGTTTTGATTTTTAAACTTTTGTGGTTATCATTATTTGCAGAATCCGGATTATCTACAGTATCATAAAACATTGGTCGACGTTTCAAATCCCAACGGGGATCCATCATCAGGACGAGAATGAAGAATGAAAGAAGGTCGTAGAAGGTTAAGGTATAAATAGTGGAGGGCAATGATGTTCAAGAGGAGCCGACAATAGATAACATTAAACAATGTAGTGACTTAAACCTGATCCCCACCTTGGCCCGCATTAAACCTATCCTGCACCTTCGGAGATACAATAGATATTTATAAGATTGTTATCTATTGTCGGCTCCTCTTAAACATCATTGCCCTCCACTATTTATACCTTGACCTTCTGTGACCTTCTTTCATTCTTCATTCTCGTCTTGATGATGGATCCCCGTTGGGATTCGAAACGTCGACCAATGTTTTATGATACTGTGGATAATCCGGATTCTGCAAATAAGTTTTGAGCTAATAAAAATAGAATTAAATGATAAATTCGAAAATTCCTCAAAAATACAAATTTAACAGCTAAGATTAAAAGACGATAAAGTATTTTTTGACGATTGAGATTATTTTGACAAGGATCAAGCAAACTAGCCGTTATTTTTCCACTTGGAGGATTTATCTATAAATGAGAGAGTCATTCGAGTGTCTAGCCATCTGATGTCTGGCTAAGAAATTGTTGTGGAAGCATTGATGTAACACTATTGTCCTGCTGGGAACTTAAATTGAAATCATAATAAAGACTTTGGAGTGTTGTTCAAGCTGTTCAGTGTTCGTTGATTTGTGGTATGTGCTATATACGAGCTTTCCTATCTTGTGTTCGTAAATGATAAAATTAGTTTTTCATTAGATGGGGATAAAGTCATTATATTGATAGTTTTGGGCTAATCTTAGATGATTTGATTGGCCATATGACTAACAAAATTTCTTGATATATATATATATATATATATATATATATATATATATATAGTGTTTGCAGGTTCCCTAGTCCTTGGTCTCCAAGTTCACAAACTATGGGCATGAAACGACTTTGTTTGGATCCCAAATATTTATGTGGTTGATTTAAACTTCACTAAGGCTATAGTGTGCATTGATTTTCTAAAATTTTTTTATCCATTTATCAAAGAAAATTTCCATAAAACTTATTTCTCAAAATTTATTTCAAAACCCTTGTACATTTGTTAATTTTGTAAATAGAGTTTTAAATTATTTTTTGGCATTTGCTAATTGGGGTTTTAAGATTTTGTACATATTTGGGATTTTGTAAATCTATTTTTGCAGGTCAAATCTAGTGGAGAGAGTTGGAATAGAGCTAGATCTAGGCCCTTCAGGGTAAGATCTAGTCTCTGAAAAAAATTCAGGGCCAGCCACTGATGAAACTGAGAAAAATTGCAGATATAAACGCGTAAAATTTTTTTGAAGTTGGGTTTTCGAATTTCAGCCTTCTTGGGCCCAGATCTAGCCCCTCCAAGGCCAACGTCCTCCTCCTCTTGGCCCACGTCACCCTTATTGCATTTTGTGTCAGCCTTTTAGGGCTTTTTAGGGTAGGTTGTACCCTCTAGGGGCCTCGGCCTCCCCTTTTAGACCTTGCGTTAGGGTTTTAAGGCCTTTCAGGCCTGGTCATGGGATTAGGAGGTCTCGGTTCCCCTTCCTTGCCCTAGATGGATGCCCTTTGGACTAGCTGTGGCCTTTTAGGGCTCTAAATTACCCTCTAGCCCCAACGTCCAACCCTTTAGGGCTTTTCCCGCCTCCTTGCCCTTCGTTTTTTCCTCCTTGGCCTTTTTTGACCCCTGATTAGCCTTCCTTTAGCCTTTTTCCCTCAACGCTAGCCCTACTGAGCCTAGAATTGGCCCTCTTTGGCCCTAATTTTACCTATTTTGACCTCTGCATATTTCTGAAAATTTGGGACTGAATACTTGGTGGGTTTTGTAGAAATTTGGCTCAATTTTTTTTTCATCACACCTAGTTCTTAGGAGTTGCATCTCATATAGATTAGTCATTCATATAAGTGGCAGTTGTCCATTTGGTTACTTGGCTCTAAGCAAGAAGTTTTGACTCCATCAGTCACTGGTCTCAATATTAAATCCAATTGAATCATTAATCTTGGTAAATCTTTACCAAGTAGCTAGGCCACTCAACTGTGTCCCCCAAACAAGTTGGCTCCCAACTTGCTTTCCACCACCTCATTTCCATAGGGACTACCCCCCATAGCCTGCTATTGGGAGACAGCTAGAATGGAGTGAGCGAGGATCAGAGTGACAACTTCCGCCCTGAGCAGTTGTTGCGGTGCCTGTACAATCTGAGCGACAACATTTTTTGGCGTCATTGTCGGGGACAAGTTTCTTGTTACCGGGGTTTACGACAATTTCTCATAATCTTCTAATCATCTTCCATCTTTCCATTGATCTCGTCAATGCCAGACTTTTTGGCACCATTCTTGCATCATTCTTCATCTTCTCATTACCTTATCTTTTATTCTCTCACTAATCCTTTCATCTTGTTCATCCACACTTTTAGCACCTGGACATTTAGGTTGGTTCCTATTTGGGTAGCGACTCCACGTAGTCATCCATTCACAAGAACGTACCCTAGAAGAACTCTTGGTAGCTTGGTTAATCCCACTCCCGATCTTGAAAAGGTTCTAAGAGCGCAGTTAAACAAATCACATTCTAGGGATCATTTAAATTTTCTCGTACATGAAGCTCTCCTTGATCTCCACCTGCTTTTCATCAACCATCCTATCAATCAAGACAACATGGGTGATTTCTACAGGCCTTGCAACTTCACCAACAATCAGGGATATCCACATGATTTGCTGAATGAATCCACTATGAGAAAGATGCCACTTTTCCAAGGGAACAATGCCATAAATGTTGAAGCGGATATTAAAAAATTCAACAGTTTCATCCATAGATTTGCTCATGCTACTGATTACAATCACGAAGATGTTCGAATGAAATTGTTTGTCCTTTCTTTGGAAGATGATGCTCTCGACTGGTTTCAAAATAAAGCTGACAACTCCTTCAATTCTTTGAGGTCCCTTCTTGATGCATTCAACGATAAGTACAAAGATAAGAGATAAGCAAAGTATTTGGTTAAGGAATTCAACACTATTAAGAAAAGAGAAAATGAAACAGTTGAAGAATTTAGCCAAAGATTTAATAAACTATTAAGGGAAATGACTCAAGATTACAAGCCTGACAAGACAATTTTGGAACAATATCTTGAGGCTTACCCTGTAGAAACTCAATATGAAATAAGGCGTGCTCATCCCAACACTCTTGTTGTTGCCCAAAACACAACTAAAGAATTGGAAAAGGATATGAAAGCCTCAGGAAAGTTGGAAATCCCAAGTTTTGACAAAGTCCAAATTGAGTCTAAGTGGAAAGAAGTTAAAAAAGAAGCGCCTGAATCAATTAAAGAATTAACCCAATTAATGAAAGAAATGAACATTGAGCATAGTAAACAAATGAGTGACATATGGTCCAGGATGATTCAGATGCTAAACATGCAGCCTAGAGGTGATAGTAATCCATAGGCAAGAAGAAATCCTCTTGTTGAACAAAGGCCCCCTGATCCGCAAATCAATATGTTTGAAAAGGAGTTTCATTTACCTTTAAAGGATTGGATGGAAGTTATTGAAAATAGATGCAATGTTGAAACTCTTAACTTAAGCAATATTGAGGATGAAAATGAATATTGGCTTGAGGAGCAATGTACCAAAGACATAGTAGAATCAAATTCTGACTTTCTTAAAGCTAATCTTGGTTTCAAATTCAAAGAATCGATTAGCCAGATAGAAATACATGTGCCTATCAGTCATATGATCAAAAATCCAGTTCAGAATAATTCAATCACAGAGGAAGTCAAAGATTCTCTAGAAAAAATTCCTAGAGATGAGCACCCATCTCCCCCTTCCTCTTTTCCTTGTGAGGATTGTGCCAAGGCTAAGAGAGTTCAAATAGATACATTTGTGATGCAGTCTAGCATTGGAAGCTATGTTGTCCTTTCCGATCCTTTAGAGTTGTCGAAGGACAAAATAGAGTCTAAAGATCAAATGTGGCACATGAGTTTGGATGGTGCCTATTCAAAACCAGGTAAAGGGGCCAAAATTGTTTCAACTTCACCTCTAGGGCATGTGTTCAAATTTGATTTCCGTCTAGGGTTCAAAGCTACTAATAATGTAGCTAAGTATGAAGCTTTGTTGCTAGGCTTGGAAATAGCTAGGGACCTCAGAATAAAATCATTAACTGTAAAGGGTGACTCACATCTTGTCATCAAACATGTCAAGGGTATATTCTCAAGTAAAAGTGACATACTAGAGAGGTACAAAAACGTCATATGGGATACCATAGAATTATTCGATGCATTTGGCTAGCACATTATCCGTAGAGAAGAAAATGGTCAAGCCAATGAGCTTGTTCTTATTGATTTTTGGTTGCATCGGAAGTGCTCTAAGTCTCAAATTTTGTGAGGAGGCTTAGACACACGTATTCCAAAGAACCCAAAAATCGTTTGTGAAAATTCCTCTCGAAACATGTTTTATTAAAATAATTAATTATTTTAATGGTGACTCTAAGTCTAAACTTAGGGAAATTAAATAATTAAAGGGCATTAATAAAACAGAGTGTGAATCTTCTAGAAAACACGAATCAATCAAGTTATGATCTTAGCCACTGATTAGAGACCTAATCTCGGCCGTTGATATCTCAACGAGAAGATTATAAAAGAAGACTTGAGGGTCATTTGGAAAACACACCAGTGTAGATACTCAGTTGCCCGTGGTTGAAGTTCGACAAGGGAAAATCGATCTAGAGGGAGAGTTGCAGGTGGAGGAGAGACAAAGAGGGTTCAACATCAATCCGGGGTACAGGAGCAAGTGACACAGTGGCAGAAAGGGACAACACTATGGCTGGAAGGGATAGCGCAGAAGACAACGCAGAGGTGACACAGATCTGCGCAACCCTCACGCAAAGCCAATGTAGGGGTGATGCAGGAGGCCCAGGAGAGTCATTCTGATCCAAAATGGATTCAGTTTTGCCTCCAGATCAAAGTCTTCAAATGTAGTTGAAAAGGGAATCAAGTTGAAGTGCTCGTCGACAGCTTTCCAACGGTGCGAACAGCGTGTGAAACCGACTTCATATGAGGAAGGTGTGGCAAGTCAAAGTTTCAGGGCAAAGTAGGGCAAAATGGAAAAAGTCAAAGTCAAACAGTCAACGGTCAAAGTCACAGTCAATAGGGTGATGTCAGCAGGACACGTGTCGTCCTGGGAATGCGCCATTTGTCCAGGCTGATGTCATCGAGCTCAGTGATGTGTCGTGATATGATTGGTTGATACGGGCCAATCCAGTGCTGACACGTGGCAACTTGGATTTTGCCCAATGACAACTTATTTACAAAAGTTTTGGGGTCAGGGAGGATCGAACCCCTGACCTCCTATATTTGCTAAGTCTTCATTGGAGCTAGTTCACCGGTTGGGCCAACACATCATATTGTGTTGAATACATATCATAACATTGATATGTGGCAATGTAAATCATATATGGATACAAACCGTGGGACCTTACCTTATAAACCGCCGCATATTATATTTCCACCGTCGAAACCTTTGATAAGGTTTAAATGCAATGTGTTAATATATATATATATATATATATATATATATATCACAACAAACTATATATATATCACAACAAACTATGGGATATGATATATCATGTAACCGCCGAATGGAGTCGAAGGTTTTAAAGGCATATGTATTAATGTTTCGATATATCACATATCGTAACAAATCAATGCAGCCGGTTTAATACCATGCCACGTTACATTGTAACCGCCACCATCGCATATATAAATGTGCTATATATGGTTTGAAACCATATGCGATGTATCAACGTGACCGCCAGAGTATGGATAAGGTAAACCTTATCATAAGGTTTCAACGTATGTGATTTTAATAAATGTATGCCATAACCGCCGGAAGGTTGGAGAAAGGTCGGGCGGGGGTTTCGACCTGCCGACCTCCAAAAAGTATATATTCCAACGCCTTCACACAAGAGCGAAGACCAGTTGCGCTGCTGCTTGGGACTTGTTAAGTCCATTCCTCGACCGATAATTGAGTTTTGTGCAGGTGCTGAACCAGTCAACCACCAGCGAGCAGTCCGAGGCGGTATTGTACAGACGAAAGCAGTTTTGCAGAAAGGCAGAGTGGTTTTTGACTTTCCAGGGGGTCTGGAAGTCACCGTGGCCAAATATAGGCAAATGGGTACTCATTTTGACCAGAATTCCGAGCTGGTCATCATGGTGAGGTCTATTTCATCATTTGAGTATCACTTTTTGAGCTCATGTTTGTAAAGCATTTGAAGACATAATATAAAGGTCAGCACTGGAAGCTAAAGGACCAAGAGATGTAGCCAGGAAGTCTGGTGAACTCCTTATTAAATTTTGTCGTGTTGATATGTTTAAAATGTGTCTTTAATGGCTTATGTCGTTTATGTTAATTGCAATCTTTTCGATCTATTGCATAATTTAACATAAGCAAGTTCACATAGATGTCAGTAATTCCTTTTGCATAATTCAGATCAAGTGGTATCAGAGCATCAGGTTAAATTTGTAAAGGTTTGACAGTGTCATGTGAAGATTGAATGCTTACTAGGTCAAAGTCCAAGCGAGGTGAAGGAGAACTTGTTGAAGCAAATCTAGAGATTGGAAGGGTGTTTTCGCAAAAGAAGATGACGGAAGAAAACGTGTTGGGAACAGAAGCTCAGTTCTTGGACAACTTCATGACAATACGTGCGATGGTAGAAGAGATGTATAAAGAGTTTAAGAAGAACGAAGGTGAAGGCACTTCATCACCTAAAGCAGACAAAGAAACAGGTAAAAAGCCTCTTTCGTTATTTCCACCAACTCCTCCATCGTCACCACCATCATCATCATCGTCTTCTTCTCATGAATCTAGTTCTTCTAACAAGAAGAAGAGTAAGAAATCCTCTTTGATCAAATTAGATGTAAAATTTGATTTGCCGATTTATGATGGTGAACTTAACGCTGAAAAACTTGATAATTGGATAAGACAAATTGAAGTTTATAGCAGGGTACAGAAAGTTGTGTCAGAAAGAAAGAAGATCCAGCTTGCTAGCCTTCGTCTTGGAGGAACTGCACTTGTATGGTGGGTAGGTAAGACAAAAGCAGATCTTCAGAAACATGGTAAAACAATTTTGACATGGAATGAATTTGTTTCTGCTATTAAAAAGCAATTTTATCCTTTGGCTTATATGCAGCAAGCTATGATGAGTTGGCAAACATTGCGTCAGTTAAAGGGTCAAAGTGTGCAAAGTTATATTTGGGAGTTTCGTAAAAGAGCTTTGACACTAGGCATATCATTGGACTCACCAAAAACATTATTGAAATACATTGGTGGCCTACATAGTTATTTGAGGCACACCATATTGATGTTAAATCCGACTAGCTTAAATGATGTATCAGTTCAAGCAACACATCTAGAAGCTAGGGGTAAAAATGTATCTAATGATGTTGTAAAGTCATCTAAATCTATTGAATTCAAGAATAAAGAAAAGAAGAAACAAAAATGGAAGGAAAGGAAAGCGAACACTGTAAAGAAAGAAAAGCCTACATGCACTCATTGTAAGAAAGAAGGACACGATGAGGCACACTGCTGGTCACTGCATCCAGAATTGAAGCCTAAGAAGTTTGGAAATAAAGAGCGAAAGAATGCTGCTGCTATGCAAAAGGACTTGGGATCAGATTCAGGAGACGAAACAGCAATTACAGCTACAGGTATAAAAGGTAAAAATTCTCAAGCATCTACAAGTACATCTTCGCATTCTGTTGATAATGAAACCAATGAGAGGAAAAGAAATGAGCTATTCCATATTAGAGTCGTTTCCAAGCATACTAAAATTGATACTTTGTTTGATAGTGGCTCTCAAGTTAATTTGATTTCTGAATCGATTGTAAAGAAATTGGAATTGAAACTAAACCTCATAAAAAGCCACACCCATTGGGTTGGGTCTGTGATAAAACTAAACTACAAGTTACGAAACAATGCAAACTACGTTTTGCAATTGGATCGAAGTTTGTAGATGAGGTTGAATTAGATATAGTCACATTGTATATATGTGGAATTGTACTAGGAAGTCCATACTTGTATGATAGAGATGCTGTCTTCTATCGAAAGGCGAATAAGTATCACCTCACTAAGGATGGAATCGAACATGTATTAAGAGCTCATAAACTCAAAGATAACTACACTCATAAATTCAGGACAGATGAAAAGAATTATAAATTCATGTAAACAATTTTTACTTATGATTGTAAAAGCAAAGGATCCTGATAAATCCGATGCTTTTCAAGGCTATAATCCTAAACAGAAAGCAGATTTAGTTAAAGTTGTTTCTGATTATGATATTCTATTTCAAGAGCCTAAGGGGCTTCCTCCCAAGCGACAGATAGAACATGAGATTTATTTGCAGCCAGATGCTCCTCTTCCTAACATTGGAATGTACAGGTTATCAGCTCTAGAGAATGAAGAGATAAAGAAGCAGGTACATGAATTGCTCGATCAAGGGTTTATTCGACCAAGCACTTCACCATGCGGATCGCCTATTGTGTTGGTGCGAAAGAAAGATGGTTTGTGAAGAATGTGCATTGATTTTCGAGCATTAAATAAAGTAACAATAAAGAATCGTTATCCTCTTCCTCGTACTGACGATTTATTAGATCAATTGAAAGATGCAGTTTACTTCACTAAGTTAGACTTGTGAAGCAGCTACCATCAGATCAAAGTTTCAGAACAAGATGTATGGAAGACTGCTTTCAAAATGAAGCAAGGACTCTATGAATGGATGGTTATGCCTTTTGGCTTGACCAATGCTCCAGCTACATTTATGCGAGTCATGAATGATGTTTTTAAACCATTTATAGATGATTTTGTAATAATCTACTCAGATGATATTCTTGTTTTCAGTAAGACATGGGATGAACATGTAAAGCATGTAAAGTAGGTTTTAGATGTTTTAAAAAGAGAAAATCTCTATGTAAAACTGTCCAAATGTGAATTTGGCAGGACATCTTTATATTATTTGGGTTATATTGTAGGGGGTGGTGAATTGAAGATAGATCCCTCTAAGGTCGAAATCATTGTAAATTGGCCTAAGCCCAATATTGCTACAGAAGTTAGAAGTTTCTTAGGGGCAGCGCAATATTGGAGAAAGTTTATTTCTAACTTTTCTTTGATTGCAACTCCTCCACATGCTTTGACAAGTGTGAAACAGTGGGGAGGCAAACAGCAGAAAGCCTTTGACACATTAAAAGAAAGGATCAGTACAACGCCAGTACTAGCACTGCTAGATCTTCAGCATCCATTTGAGATCGAGACAAATGCAAGTGAATATGCCATGGGGGCAGTGTTGATGTAGCACAAAAAGCCCATATGCTTTCATTCTGAGACATTCACATCAGCAGTGATTAACTATTCTACATACGATAAAGAATTATATGCATTAGTACAGAGTGTTAAAAAGTGGAAACATTACATAATGGGAAAAGAAACAATCATACATACAGATCATCAACCACTACAATATTTACACTCACAAACTAAATTGCCACAATCAAGACACTATCGTTGGATGGGTTTCTTACAGCAATTTCATCTTGTAATCAGATATAAGAAAGGCATACATAATATGGTTGCAGAAATGTTATCAAGACCAATCATAAATGCATCCACAATACTTAAGCATAATTTAGTAATGCACGAAAGCTATATTGAACAATATGCTCAAGACATAGACTTTAAGGATGTATATGCAACTTTAAGTCATGGCAAGCAGGTAGAAGAATTGGATTATTTCATGAAGGACAAACTCTTATATCATTTGGGAAAGTTATGCATTCCACAAACTGAAAGAGTTAATTTGATTCGAGAAGCACATACTTCTCTAATTTCAGGTCACTTTGGTGTAAGTAAAACAATGGCACAATTACAAAGATTCTGCTATTGGCCACGAATGAATGAAACAATTTCAAGATATATTAAAGGATGTACTATGTGTGCTACAAGCAAGCCAAGTAATAGAAAATTAGGCTTGTACAATCCACTTCCAATTCCTTCTCGTCCTTGGGAAAGTTTATCCATGGATTTTGTTGGGGGATTGCCACTGTCTAGAAAAGGACATGATTATTTGTATGTAGTTGTGGATAGGTTCAGTAAGATGTGTATTTTGACTCCAAGTACTAAACAGATCACAGTTGAACAAACTGCATAGTTGTTCTTCCAAAATGTATGGGTTCACTTTGGATTACCCACTTCTATTGTATTTGATCGAGATTCTCGATTTGTCGGGAACTTTTGGTCAAGATTATGGGAACTCATGGACACCAAGTTAAAGAAGAGCACGACATTTCATCCGCAAACAGACGGCCAGACAGAAGTGGTCAACAGGACAGTGGTACAGTTGCTTCGAGGTTATTGCAGCAAGCATCCCAAGCTTTGGGATGAACATTTGTGTTATGTACAACATGCTTACAACCATGCAAAACGTTCTTCTACTTAGAGATCTCCATTTGAGACTTGTTTTGGTTTTGAACCAAAGTCTCCCTTGGATTTTGTCTTTGGTAAAGACATACCAGTTGATGGACACAGCAATGTGGACAAAGCAACCAAGTTCATTGAACAAATCCAGGAAATTCACCAGGCAGTACAGGAACAACTGGAAAAGAGCTAAGCAAAGTATAAAGCGAGGCACGACAAGCATCGAGTTGAGCATAGTTTTCAAGTTGGTGATCAAGTCTGGTTGTACATCAGCAAAGAAAGACTTCAAGGGGAAGGTAAAAAGTTAAAACCAATTAGATATGGTCCTTTCAAAATTCTTGACAAAATTGGTGAGAATGCTTTCCGCCTTGATCTACCAGCTTATATGCAGATCTATTCCGTTGTAAATGTGGAAAACTTGCGATTGTATGAACCTTCAATGATTGAAGATCCAGAAGAGCAAATTCAGGTACCTTCCATCGAAAATTTTTCACCAGAGTATCTCAACGAATTGCAGGAGGACACAATTCTCGACAGGAGGATAAGGACTTCGCGAAGGGGAGAAGTTGAGTATCTTCGAGTTGGACTTAAAGGTACAAATCCAAGTAAAGCACGATGGATAGAAATTGGAAAAGTGAAGGAAATATATCCTCACTTACTCGACAGCTAAAACCAACTTTTGGTGGTCCAAAAGCTTTCCAGTGGGGAGGAGTGATCCAAAATGGATTCAGTTTTGCCTCCAGATCAAAGTCTTCAAATGCAGTTGAAAAGGGAATCAAGTTAAAGTGCTTGTCGATAGCTTTCCAACGGTGCGAACGGCGTGTGAAACCGACTTCGTATGAGGAAGTTGTGGCAAGTCAAAGTTTTAGGGCAAAGTAGGGCAAAATGGAAAAAATCAAAGTCAAACAATCAACGGTCAAAGTCACAATCAACAGGGTGATGTCAGCAGGACACGTGTCATCCCGGGAATGCGCCATTTGTCCAGGCTGATGTCATCGAGCTCAGTGATATGTCGTGATATGATTGGTTGATATGGGCCAATCCGGAGCTGACACGTGGCAGCTTGGATTTTGCCCAATGACAACTTATTTCCAAAAATTTTGGGGTCAGGGAGGATCGAACCCCTGACCTCCTATATTTGCTAAGTCTTCGTTGGAGCTAGTTCACCGGTTGGGCCAACACGTCATATTGTGTTGAATACATATCATAACATTGATATGTGGCAATGTAAATCATATATGGATACAAACCGTGGGACCTTACCTTATAAACCACCGCATATTATATTTCCATTGTCGAAACCTTTGATAAGGTTTAAATGCGATGTGTTAATATATATATATATATATATATATATATATATATATATATATCGCAACAAACTATGGGATATGATATATCATGTAACCGCCGGATGGAGTCAAAGGTTTTAAAGGCATATGTATTAATGTTTCGATATATCACATATCGTAACAAATCAATGCAGCCGGTTTAATACCATGCCATGTTACATTGTAACCGACACCATCGCATATATAAATGTGCTATATATGGTTTGAAACCATATGTGATGTATCAACGTGACCGCCGGAGTATGGATAAGGTAAATCTTATCATAAGGTTTCAACGTATGTGATTTCAATAAATGTATGCCATAACCGCCGGAAGGTTGGAGAGAGGGCGGGTGGGGGTTTCGACCCGCCGACCTCCAAAAAGTATATATGCCAATGCCTTCACACAAGAGCGAAGACCAGTTGCGCTGCTGCTTGGGACTTGTTAAGTCCATTCTCCGACCGATAATTGAGTTTGGTGCAGGTGCTGAACCAGTCAACCACCAACGCGCAGTGCGAGGCGGTATTGCATAGACAAAAGTGGTTTTGCAGAAAGGCAGAGTGGTTTTTGACTTTCCAGGGGGTCTGGAAGTCACTGTGGCCAAATATAGGCAAATGGGTACTCATTTTGACCAGAATTCCGAGCCGATCATTATGGTGAGGTCTATTTCATCATTTGAGTCTCACTTTTTGAGCTGATGTTTGTAAAGCATTTGAAGACATAATATAAAGGTTAGCACTGGAAGCTAAAGGACTAGGAGATGTAGCTAGGAAGTCTGGTGAACCTCTTATTAAATTTTGCCTACACAAATATACAAATCAAGTGCTGAAAAATAAATAAGACAACCATACAAAGGACACACTTATTTTTGGACAATTGTCCCCGAAAAAACCCAATGAGGGAAAATCAGTGCAGTAGATCTGAGAGTTTGTATTATTAAGCAGCAATATTCTAAGTAGAACTAGGGTGCCAAATCCGGCTCACCCAATAGAGAAAACTCCTCGACAGACAGATAAAATAGTAAGTTTTACTATGTTGCATGAGTTTCTGGAAAGTGGAAACTTTGGGAACTTGGGTACAGGTGTCCGGAACGGCTAGAGGTTTCTCCAAAATTTTCAGGATACGCCTAATTGGGAACGGTAATATTATATAATAAAAAAATTAAAAATTAAAAATGTTTTTTTTTTAATTACATAATTTTTATAATAATAAAAATTAATATTGAATCAAAATATTCCAATATTAAAATAAATTTAAAATTTTAAATCATTGTATGAATATCAAATTCAAAATAATTTTAGTTAAACTTCAAGGTGACACAACCCTAATGTATTCACAGATATTGATAGCATTTAGAACAACTTTAACATTATCAAAATAGTAGGATGAGAAAGTGTTAGATGCTTCAGTGTAAAACATAGAAAGAGTGGATGTGCAGTGTTGTGGGAGAATCTATATTAAAAAAAATAAATCAATTTAACATCTATATTTTTTACTCAACATTGCAATGACACCGTGAAATTATCCAAGCTGCGGATGCTTCCACTGAAATAGCATTTGATAGATAGACACCAATTCAACAAATTTATTAAAAATAAATCAGAAACACATTAATATAGTAGATTTGTTTGTACACCGACACGGCTAATGGAATTTTTTCGAAAATATTATTTTAAATGCAACTCTAAAATTTCAACTTAGTAAAAACAATAAAAGAACAAGTAAAAAGCTCTCACTATTCGAGTTTAATTCTCATGGAAAAAAAAAGAGCATTTGGAAAAGTACTGAAGTTACTGTAGCAGAGAACAACTCCTTCCTATTTGCAAATGAATATCACGCTACAACCAACAACTATGCACTTTGAACAAGTTAACAATTACCATGATGGAGTCAATATTGTGCGTTAGTTTGGCGGCAAACAAATATTTTTTACGTTTAAGGCAGAAGGGAAGTTTCTTTTTGGAAGACTTGCTGGAAACGCAAAAGTAAAGGTTTTTTGACATGTTGGAAAAGCCGGAACGTTAATAATCTTAATTGTCAACGACCCCGGAACGTGCCCCAGCTCCGGTCGCAGCTCCAGCCAAAAATGATAAGCTTCCGCACCGTTCTAAAGCTCCAGGGAGCGCAAGAACTTCTGGAATGGGTTTCCCACCTTTCGAGAGCCGTTCCCGTGCAACAGAGGAGTTTTACCTCACCCTGCAAGACCCGACTAATCCGGATCAAAAACTGGTGAAACCCCAACTGCCTCTACGCAGTAGATGCATAGGCTTGCATCAGTCTGGCTGAGGACTGCGTCACCCTTCTCTGCGTTGCTCTGCCTCTCAGAAAATTGAGTTTTAGCCCTCCTGCCTCAGAAACCCCGATCTTCAGCAATTTCCGAACTGTCTCTAGGATGCTTTGCGCTACCCCTGCGTGGGTATGCGTCACCTCTCCTGGTGGTTGCGCTGCTTCCTTTGCGTCTTTGTTGCCCTTGCTCTGCTATGTACTCTTGGTCCTCCGACCAACAACAGCTTCTGCCACTTGCTGCAACTGAATCACTCAGATCTTATCTTCGTCCGAGCATTGCTCCGTCAGAAGAATTCGATCTCTAGATTCATTATGTGTGTTCTCCAACTGACCGTCAAGCCTTCCTTTATATTTTTCCTATTGAGAAATCAACGATCATGATCTAATCCTTAATCAACGACTAAGATTAAATTAGTCTTGATCCTTGTCACTTAGAAGCTTCTCACCGACATGTTTAAATTAATTCACTTTAATTATTTAAATTCCCTAAGTTTTAACTTAGTCTCCATTTAAAATAATTAATTATTTGAATAATTTTCACTCCGAGTGGAATTACTCCAAACGATTTCTGGGTCTTGGAGATCTCATGTGTTCTAGCCCCTCCACAAAATTTCAAAGTTAGAGCACATCTAATGCTACACAAAAATCAACATTCCCTCTTAGCGAGGAATGTGCTCTAGCAATACATCTCAACAGAAGCATCACCCTGATCCACGGCTTCGGTCCTCTGCGTTGCTGATGCTTGACCCGCTACCCTTCATCCACTGCGTTGTTGCTATCTGTACTGCTGCCCATGACTCTACCACTGTCACTACTACATCTGTACTGCAGCTCCCTCTCAAAATACTGCATCATGCTGCCCATAGCACTGCCATTGCTAACTGGTGCACTACAACTCAATTTGCTGAGAGTTAAGCAACTGAAAAACCGCCCAAAATTGACATATTGGTCAGTCTGAATACTCCTCGATGATGGAACCGTTGATTTAGTAGCATTGGAAAGTGTTCCAAGTCTCATATTTTGGGAGGCGGCTTGGACATCAGTATTCCAAAGAACCCAGAAACTGTTTGTGGAAATTCCACTTGAATCATGCTTTATTAATATAATTAATTATTTTAAAGTGATCCCTAAGTCTAAACTTAGGGAAATTAAATAATTAAAGGGTATTAATCAAGCAAAGTGTGAATCTTCTAGAAAATAAAGATCAAGTCATCTTTAATCTCAGCCATTGATCAGAGATACTAGGTCGTTGACTCATCAACGAGAAGACTATAAGAGAAGGCTTAAGGGTCATTTGGAAAACAAGTCGGGCACACACTCAGTACTCGAAGGAAATCGATTCTAAATCAATAGAATTCAATTTCAGAGGGAGAGGGTGTAGAGGCGGAGTTGCAGAGGCAGAGGAAGGAAGGGGAAGTCAGCAGAGGAAGAAGAAGGTAGAAGGAGGACACAGAGGGGACAACGCTGAGCAGCAGCACTGGTCCTCCATGCAAAGTGACGTAGTCCAGCGCAGTGATTGCACAGAAGGCCAAGCAGAGTGATGCAGAGGGAGGAAGGGTGCCTCCAGTGTGTCAAAAATTCTTCCAAAGGGTTCGGAAAATTTATCTTAGGTGTATTCTAGACATCTGCTCGTCTAATTTCTGTAAATGATTTCCACTGCTGAAGAATAATACAAACCCTCATCTGCTGCACCGATTTTCCCGCATTGGGTTTTTCCGGGGACAATTGTCCAAAAATAACTGTGTTCGTGTGATTGTTTCTATCGTGTTATATGCATTCTATTTTGGTTGTCTTCTCATGATTAAGTGAATACTGCAATTGTGTTAATTTCAGAATTTACTAGAAGTATCTGTAAATAACTTATCATAAATAAGTAGGTGAAATTAATCAATCCCTGCAGAAGTATTTTAGCTCGAAAATTTCACAAGAACTACCTCTGCTGCTAATTTGCGCTGACCCTCTGATGCCACTGCACTGTTGCTGCTTTGCACTGTGTTGCACCATTGTGCACTACGATTTTGCTGCTGCATCTTCTCTGCGCTGCTTCAGACTTCGGCACTCTAGCTCTGCCACTGTCGCTCCATCATCCCTTGCATCAACTGACTCCCATCATTCTGCTACTTCCATCAAGGGCTTCGGTAGCCATATGTGATCCAAGAGTTCGGGCACCTCAAGGATCCTGCCCTTTGCCATTGTAGCTTCAATCTACAGCTCCATATCGCCCCGCGTCTTAGGTGCATGGGCACTCATGGCACATCCATCATCATCATCCTCATCAGCCTGTGTTAAAGCAGCCTCCGAATTAGATTCTTCCTTGCCCTTCTTCTTCAAAGGGCACTATGTGGCAAAATGTCCTAGTTCCCCACATCTAAAGCATCTGACCTTCGAGAGGTCCTTCTTTTTCCTTCTCTACTACCCTTGATGTCCCTTAGATGCGAGAGCCGCATCTTCCTCTTCCTCCTTCTTGAGTTTGATCCCTTTGCTGCTGCTTCTCGCCTTGGTCCACCGTCTAAGCTCTTCTTGTCGAAGAGTTGCCCGAATCTCTTCCCAGCTTGGAAGAGTTGTCTGCCCAAAATGGCTTGGACAAAGGTCTCCCAGTCTTCATTGACTGCATTTAGGGCAGTCTTGACCCTAAGACCAACATCTGGTGTAGCCCATATGGAAGCTAGTTGATCTCGGATCCCTTGCAATCTAATGAGGAAGGGGTCAAAATCTTCTCCCTTTTGCATCTGAAATAATCTCAGTTGGTTTTCAAGCAACATCTTCTGCTGGATGGAAGATCCCTGGAACATAGTGCTCAAGGCCTCCCACATTCCCTTCTTGTGTTCTTCTCCGCAATATGTGGGATCACACGATCCTTGACTTCGTCCATGATCATGTGTTTTGCTTTTGCCTGAGCCTCCTCGTACTTCTTGAGAGGATCAACATCAACCGGAACAACAATAGTGTTCAAGGCATGATCCTTGATGCGATGTTCATCCAAAACTTCCAAGATCCTGGCCTTCCAGATGACAAAGTTGGATGCTCCATCCAACCTGTCCTGATCCCTCAGTCCATTCAAGACCATCTCTGCTCAACTAAGTGTCGAACAAGTCCCTTTCTCCCTCATCCGCTACTTCCCCAGCAAAACTCGAATCTCGATTTCTTGGCGCTAGAAACCCTTTAATGAACGGGCTCCCTCTGAGATTAGGTTTCCTTTACGGAAATCCTTCTGCCAACAAATGTCGAAACACTCCTCTTTGATATTGTTATGCTGTTGTTAAACACTAGATCTAGACTTCTTGGCAATAAATCTTCTAAGGAACTGCTTCCCTCTACTTTTCTTTTGCCCCACTAGACATTGTTCTGCACCAACAGACACAATGCCCCACCAGCAACTCCAGAAGAAAATCGAACTGCACCTCCAGCCACGACAACCGGAAAGATCTAGGCTCAAAAACCTCTGCGCTGGCCCAACAACTGTTGTGTTGCCTCCTGCAGCTACAGCGTCACCCTAGTTGGCTGATGCAGGCTCCGCATGAGCCTCTCTGGTGACTGTGTCACCCTTCCTCTGCCTCTTTCTATTCGGCATTGTCACTCGAGACAGCTGCCTTCCTGCACCAAATTTTTCTTCGTCCTTTCGCCGATAGCTTTAGCTCTACTTGATCTGCAACAACTCTGATACCATGTGAAAATTTCTGAATCTAAGTTACATAAATCCTACTGCAGAAATCTGATTTACATTACCTACTTGTTTTCATTAATTTAACAACTTATTTTCTGAATGCTTCAGGAAAATATTAATGTAAATACGCTGCAGCCTACATGTTAAATTTAGATAACCATGGTATGTTCTATGCTTAAATGCAGTTTTACTTCAATCTTCTTTAAGGCCCAATTCAGATTTAGCAATCACATAAACTTGTAAAATGCTGATAGAACATAAAAATAGATCAACAGAAGACAAGCCAAATAATGTATCAGAATTTGTAATTCTCCTTGTCTAGCAAATGGATAGATAAATGTTTGTTACAACAGTCAACAGGATGCCCTAGCCAACAAAGTCTTGAGTTGGTCAAACCAACTTCTCCAACAGCCAAATCAGCCTTCCTCCAAGTGTTACACACACCCCTCAAAGACAACTCCAAAAAACAATGCAAGTCAACCCAAACTGGTCAATGCAAAAGTCAATGCTGCAGTCAACGAACAATAGTCAAAGCTTCTCCTCGATATCTGTGCCCTCCAATGCGGCCTCAAGAAATCAAAATTTCTGCCCAAAAATCAAAGTCAAAGTACAAGAGGTGACCCAAAGTCAACGCTAGTCAACGTTGTCCGGGAACCCTAGAAACACTCTGAAAATTACAACAGTTTTCTTCAGGGTGAGATTCACACGTGTGAAGGAGGGAAGCCTCTCCTAGGCTGTATGAACCAATCAGATCACAAGATGAATGTGTGTGATGAGTTGATGATGAAATGGACATCATCTCTCTCCAATTTATATCCATCAATGAGGGTGTGTGACACATTTGTAGTGCTTGTGAGCCTACATTACAAATCTGGCCGACCTTGCACATGTGTGGAAAATAAAATCGAAATATATGTTTTGCTCATCCAAACAAGATGATCTTTAGATCAATCTTGCATCTCTCCGAAAGAGGAATCCAACAAAATGTAATCATCATCATATGAGAAGTGCAACATGGAGTTTGGACCTAGTTGCCCAAAATTAACACTCCCTCTCAACTAGGGAGGACTCCATCTGTCCACCTGTGCCATCCTGACATCAATACCATCGTGTACTATCATCATCATCATCCTGCAATCCTGCGTCATCCAGCTGTAACATGCTTTGTCAGCTCTAAGGGAAAACAAACGAGAGTGAGTCACAAAGACATCACACTCAACTGACCTGAAGTCAACCTAGAGGGTAAAACCTCAATAGACTCAAAAGAGTCACATACTAACCCGAAGTTAGTTTACTGACCCAAAGTCAGTTTAGAGGTAAGAACCTCATCAGACTTGATCCCAAATCAAGGTGTTGGACACAACCCATCCTAGACATAGAGAGTATGGCAATCTCCGATGTGTCCATCAGTCTTGCTATGGTCTCTATCCACATTTCCCACCTCATTGGCCAAATGAGAGGTACTTCCCATGAGTCTGAAACTCCATGGGTAGGATGCATGCGGGGCATAAATAAAAGAGAGGGTGAACCATCTCGATTCTCAACATCATAATAGTGGGGCAAAAGCACAATAGGTTCAGCAAGCCTAATCCTATGTCTACTTATAGCTCCAAGAAGCTATCCCCAAGCCCCCCTGGAGCTCCTAGAGCTCATTGTCCAACTCAGGCAAGACCCTCACAGTAGGGTCTTTCCACGATTCTAAGCTTCTCACGGAAGGTTAGGAACTTGACCTTCCCCAGGGACTTTGTGAGAATATCTGTGACTTGCTCATTAGTTCCTATGTGATCAAGCCTTACAGCGCCTTGTTGTACCATATCCCGGATAAAGTGGTACCTAATATCAATATGCTTGGATCAATCGTGGAACACGGGATTCTCAGAAAGACGAATCCCACTCTAGTTATCACAAATTATAACAAAGGTATCTAGCACATGTACAAACAACTCACTGAAGAGCTTTCTCAACCAAACAGCTTCACAACAGGCCATACTCGCTGCAATGTATTCGGCCTCAGCTGTGCTCAAAGCCATCGATTTCTACTTCCTACTCATCCAAGATATCGAAGCAGAATCCAAGGTGAAGCAACATCCAGATGTGCTCTTACGATCCACCACACTGCCAGCCCAATCGGCATTAGTATATGCATGAAGTCTCAAACTCCTGGAAGTGTATCTTAGCCCATGGTTGATTGTGCTTCGAAGATATCTCAATAAATTCTTGGCACCAATCCAGTGAATGTGATGAGGCTCAACCATATGTTGACTCAAAGTGTTTACTGTAAAACATGCGTTTGGATGGGAGTTCACTATGAACATCAAGGCCCCTACGAGTTGTCGATACTCGGTGGGATTTCCTAGCTCGGGCCCAGCGTCGCTTCCACACAACTTCTTAAAGTTGAGTTCCATCGGTGTCGACAATGACTTACAGTCCACCATACCAAATCTCTCCAGTAGCTTCACGACATATTTTCCTTAAGAAAGGAAAATCTTGCCTCGCCTTTGCCAGACCTCCAAACCTTGGAAATAATGCATCAGTCCTAGGTCTTTCATCTCAAACTCGGAAGCTAGCTCCCTCTTACATTGATGAATGAGAGGGTCAGCACCTATCAGGAAGAGATCATCCACATAGAGAACTAGAATGAGAGGCCTTTCTTTATCAACCTTAAAGTAAAGGTTTGGATCGACATCACTTCAAGTGAAGCCTAGTTTCATCAAGTAGCTATCGATCCTCTCATACCAAGCCATGGGGGATTGCTTCAACCCATTGAGGGCTTTCTTCAACCTGCATACATATGAGTCTCTATCTTGGACTTCGAACCCCAGAGGTTGCTCCACATAAACCTCTTCCTTTATTAAACCATGCAGAAAAGTAGTCTTCACATCCATTTGATGGAGACTCCATCCTTGCATTGCAACAAGGGTAATGATAGATTGGATGGTGGTATAGCAGGCGACAACTGCAAATATATCATCATAATCTATGCCTTCTTTTTGAGATAAGCCTCGGCAACAAATCTTGACTTGTACTTTTCAGCACTTCCATCAGCTCCATGCTTGATCTTGAAGAGCCATTTGGAGGTGACAACAGATTTGTCCTTTGGTCTCAGGTCCACTTCTCAGAGATCATTCTTCATAATGGACTCATATTCTTCGTGCATAGCATCCTTCCAAACTTGATGATTTACGGCTTCTTCAAATGATCCAGGCTCAGATTGTACAATTGTACTCCTGGCTACTAGATACCCTTGGTACCTATTCAGCTTCTTTCTTTCACGGAATGTCCCCCTTGGGGCAATATGTCTCTTAGCATCTTCGAGATCGCCCCTGAGCCATGAGGGTCAACTTTTATTTGAAGGAGGTGGATCAATAGGATCCATTGGTCCTTCAACATCAGGGATAGGTTCATCCTTCGATTCTTCCTGCCTTCCAGCTTCTTCTTCTTCTTCTTTGTCGTCCTTTGAGCTAGGAAGATTTCTTACTTTCTTAAGGGCAACATCTTCATCGAAGGTGACATCATGGCATATCTCCACTTCTCTTTGACCAAGCACATAGATTCTATATACCTTCGAAGTTTCATTGTAGCCCACAAACATTCCCTTCTTTCTAGAAGCATCCAACTTACTTCTCTTTTCTTTCGGTACATGAAAATAAATAGGACTTCCAAAAACTCTAAGGTGGGAGACATTAGGCTTCTTTCCAGGGAAGACTTCTTTGGGAGTTTTGGAGTCCAAAGTGGAATGTTGGCATCTATTTTGAATGTACACAGCAGTGTTCACAACTTCTCCCCATAGAAACTTCGAAAGAACTTAGTCATATAGCATGGCACGGGCAGCTTCCACAATGGTCTTGTTCTTCATTTCAGCAACACCATTTTGCTCAAGAGTATACAAAGTTGTGGTCTCCCTCTTAATGTCAGCTTCCTTGCAAAAGTCATTTAACTTATTTGACTCATACTCGGTCCCATTATCGGTCCTCAAAATTTTGATTTTCCACCAAGGCCTTGAAGGTACCAAACCATTTGAATGCTTCGTCCTTCTTCAAGAAATATATCCAGGTCTTGCGGGAGAAGTCATCTATAAAAGTCGTAATAGGAACATCCTCTCAAGGATGTTACGAGCAACCTACCAGATAAATCAAAATGTATCAATTGCATGATATCAGATGTCTTTGTGACACTTGAGGAGAATGGTTCCCTTGTATGCTTCCCTTCGACACAACCTTGACATATACCTTCATGATCATCTTTAAACTCGGGCATCCCTGTCACCACCTTCCTTGCTTCGGGAAGGGCTTTGTAATGAAGGTGTGCAAACCTCTGGTGCCATAGTCTAGTTTGAAGAGTTGTATCACATGACATAGCCCCCAACGGACTTCCTCCAACCTAATAGAGTGTATCAACTCTAAAACCAATAGTAAGAGTTTCTTTGAAGTTCTTCTTCCAGATGCGTACCTTTCCATCAACGAATGCCACTTTGAGTCCTTTGTCTTCCATTGCCGAAATAGACACAACGTTCTTCTTCAAATCAGGTATGTACAACACATCTTGTAAGCAGAGGAATTGACCTTGAGATATATGAAGGATCACAGTCCCTGTCCCTTTCACAGGATAGGTGGCATTATCTCCAAGGATAATTTCTAAATTAGTATCCTTCTCAATCAAATCAAAGAGGGCTTCTTTATAACCAGTCAGGTGCCTTGAAGCACCACAATCAATCAACCAAACATCCAGGGTGTCCGAAGGAGATGCAATAGAGAGGGTAGATACAAGAATATATTCATTTTTCTTATTATCAACAACATTAGACTCATTGTACCTGGAATTCCTTGACCTTTTGAATGGTTGGCCATTTCCACTTCGATCAGACGGAGCCTTCCTCTTTCCTTTGAACCTGTTGTTCCTTTGATTTCCATTCCCCCTGAAGTTGTGGTTGTCATCATCCCTGGGAGAGTCCCTTCTATTGGGGCACTCTCTTGCATAGTGACCAGTCTCGTTACAAGTGTAACATCTTCCCTTCCTTCCTTTGGGCCCCGCTCTTCCATGGTTTTGATTTCTCAGGCCACCATTGTTCTTCTTCTTTGCATGAGCGGTGAAGGCAGTGGGGTCACCTCCATTTCCATTTGAGGGATGATCTCTCTCCATCATTCTTGTCTCCTCTTGAGTGCATCTCGTTAGCAATTCATCAAAATCAAGAATCACATTATTATTAAGAATCGTAGTATTAAATACATACCAGTCTCGGGGAAGTACTCCAAGAGCAATGAGGATGAGCTCTCGATCAACTACTTCTTCCCCTACGGCAAGGAGATCATTCACGATTTCTATAAGCCTCATAAAATATGATTGGATGGATTCATCTTTGCAATTCCTGATATTCTTCAACTTGTTCTTGAAGAAAAGCACTTGATTAGTATTGCTAGCCTTGAACATGCTAACCAACTTATCATACATCTCTTTAGACGTGCCCAGCTCAGAGATGTAAGCAACCAAGTGCTTATGTATCGAATCTGTGATACTCATCTTTGCTTTGATTTCCCCTTTTCTATACTTCGTCTTTGTGGTAGCTGGTGCATTTGATGGAGCCTCATGGATCTTCCCCTGCACATAGTCCATGACATCTTGGTCTTCCAAAACCAAATCCAAAGACATCTTCCATGCATGATAATCAGAATTGTCAGTCAACTTATCATCAGACTTGAGACCCTTGTATGTGGAGGCCATTGATCCTTGGTACGACTTCTTCTTCGGTGATTTCTTTTCACACTATCTTGGGCTTTGTCTTCACCTCAACTCTTATACCATGTTAAATTTAGATAACCTTGGTATGTTCTATGCTTAAATGAAGTTTTACTTCAATCTTCTTTAAGGCCCAATTCAGATTTAGTAATCACATAAACTTGAAAGTAAAATGTTGATAGAACATAAAAAAAGATCAACTGAAGACAAGCCAAATAATGTACCAGAATTTGTAATTCTCCTTGTCCAGCAAATGGATAGATAAATGTTTGTTACAGCAGTCAACAAGATGCCCTAGCGAGCAAAGTCTTGAGTTGGTCAAACCAACTTCTCCAACAGCGAAATCAACCTTCCTCCAAGTGTCACACACACCCCTCAAAGACAAATCCAAAAAATCAATGCAAAAGTCAATGCTACAGTCAAAGTTGCAGCCAACGGACAGTGGTCAAAGCTTCTCCTCGATTTCTGTGCCCTCCAATGCGGCCTCAAGAAATCATAATTTCTACCCAAAATTCCAAGTCAAAGTCCAAGAGTTGACCCAAAGTCAATGCTGGTCAACGTTGTCCAGAAACCCTAGAAACAGTCTGAAAATTACAACAACTTTCTTCAGGTTCAGATTCACATGTGTGAGGGAGGGAAGCCTCTCATAGGCTGTATGAACCAATCAGATCACACGATGAATGTGTGTGATGAGTTGATGATGAAATGGACATCATCTCTCTCCAATTTATATCTATCAATGAGGGTGTGTGACACATTTGTAGGGCTTGTGAGCCTACATTACAAATCTGGCCGACCTTGCACGTGTGGAAAATAAAATCAAAATATATGTTCTGCTCATTCAAACAAGATGATCTTTAGATCAATCTTGCATCTCTCAGAAAGAGGAATCCAACAAAAATATAATCATCATCATATGAGCAGTGCAACATGGAGTTTGGACCTAGTTGCCCAAAATTAACACTACACATATATACAAATCAAGTATTGAAAAATAAGTGAGACAACCATACAAAGGACACTTAATTTTGGACAATTGCCCCCGGAAAAACCCAATGCGGGAAAACCAGTGCAGCAGATTTGAGGGTTTGTATAATTAAGCAACAGTATTCTGAGTACAACTAGGGTACCAAAATCTGACTCACCCAGCAGAGAAAAATACTTGGCAGACAGAAAAAATAGTGAGTTTTACCACACCCTGCAAGTCCCGGCTAATCCGGATCAGAAACGGGTGAAACCCCAACTGCCTCTGCGTAGTAGATGCGTAGACCTGTGTGGGTCTAGCTGAGAACTGAGTCACCTCTTCTCTGCGCTGATCTGCCTCTCAGAAAATCGAGTTTTAGCCCTCCCCGCTCAAAAACCCTGATCTTTAGCAATTTCCAGACTATCTCTTGAATGTTCTGCGTTGACCGTGCGTGAGCCCTGTGTGGGTTTGCGTCAGCCCCTCTTCAAACTGTGTCACATCTCCTGGTGGTTGCATTGCTTGCTTTGTGTCTCTGTTTCCCTTGCTCTGCTATGTACTCTTGGTCCTTCGAGCAACAATTGCTTCTCCCCCTTGCTGCAACTGAATCATTCAGATCTTATCTTCGTCCGAGCACTGCTCCGTCAAAAGAATTCAATCACTAGATTCACTGTGTGTGTTCTCCAACTGACCCTCAAGCCTTCCTTTATACTTTTCCTGATGAGAAATCAACGGTCGTGATCTAATCCTTAATAAACGGCTAAGATTAAATTAGACTTGATCCTTGTCACTTAGAAGCTTCTCACCCACATGTTTAAACTAATTCACTTTAATTATTTAAATTCCCCAAGCTTTAACTTAGGCCCCATTTAAAATAATTAATTATTTGAATAACTATCACTCAGGGTGGAATTTTTCCAAACGATTTCTAGGTCTTGGAGATCTCATGTGTCCTAGCCCCTCCACAAAATATCGGAGCTAGAGCACATCCGATGCTACCCAAAAATCAACAATTTCTCATCAGAAAGTTTGTGAGGAATTTCTCCAGTGTTATCATAGAGAATTTCTCTTCGTTACTGCTGATTGTATTTTGTACTAAGAAAATTTTGCTGAAGAATTATAGAAACCCTCATCTGCTGCACCGGTTTTCCCACATTGGGTTTTTCCAAGGACAATTGTCCAAAATATCCGTGTCACTCTTGTGCTAGTATTTCCTTAGTAATTGTGAAGTCTACATTTGAATTTATTTCGATATTTACTGAAGAGATTTCTGCAAATAGCTTATTTCTAAATAATAAGTAGAAGAAATAATATCAGATAATGCAATAAAATTTCAAGTTGAAATTTTCACATGGTATCAAAGCAAGGTTAGGCAAGCAAGCAGGAGGGTCTACGCCAAAGGGAATTCGTGGAGCTGCCTTGGTAGCAAAACACATTCCTTCTGCAGAATTTGTCGAAGAAGGGAAAAGCAAGGAGAAGATGGAAGATCGATTTTGTCAGAAGTGGCCTCTAGGCTGGAAAAAGAATGTGCTTGTTTATCGAGCACTGCATCATCAAATGATTGGTACATTGATAACAGAGCTTTAGCTCATGTGACTGGAGAAAGAGATAATTTCTCTAGATATCAATAAGAACGAACGGATTTCCAAATTACTATGGGAAACAAGACAAAATGTACCCCTGTAGGAAAAGGGACCGTAGCATTTCAGACACAAGCAGAAGAGAGTCTTTGAGTCACTAAACTGTTGCATGTGCCAGGTATGGGAATGAATTTACTTTCAGTGTCTCAATTGCAGGACAAGGGATACGACATATACTTTATCAAAAGAAAGGTCTATGTCAAACATCCAAGTTGGAAGAAGAAGGCTCAAATTGGGACTCGAAGCAACAAACTAGACAAGTTGCAGCTCGAGTCTCCAATGGCACTGATAGGCAGCAATTTAAGCGATGAATCGGATCTGAATGAGCTATGGCAGAGACAAATAAGGCATCTACACCATGGAGCTCTGAGAATGCTCTAGAGAAACAGTTACAGGAGTTCTAGTTCTTGGTACCAGACATGATGACTTATGCAGAGGGTGCGTTCTAGGCAAATATGCCAAGGAAGCATATTCGAGGAGCAACAATAGGGCAAAAAGTGCATTGGGATTAATACACTCAGATATCTGTGGACCGATGTCCACTAGAGCTCTTGGTGGAAGTGAATATTTTGTCACTTTCATAGATGACCATTCCAGGAAAACTTGGATTTACTTCCTAAAGACCAAGGATGAGGTCTTTGACAAGTTCAGAGAATTTAAAACTCTCATAGAACATTTGACGGGGAAGAAAATCAAAGTATTGCGATCAGATAACGGTGGTGAATATACTGATAAGGAATTCACAGATTTCTGCACAAGGGAGGGTATCAGAAGAGAATGGACCGCTCCTTACAATCTGGAGTAGAATGGAGTTGCAGAACGGAAGAATAGGACTATTGTTGGGGCAGCAAAGGCAATGTTGTATGACCAGGATCTTCCTAGATTTCTATGGGCAAACGCATGCAGCACAGTTGTATATATTCAAAACAGGACCCCTCACAGAGCATTGGGCAAGACAACACCCGAGAGTGTTTTCACAGGAATGAAGTCGGAGGTAAGCCACCTCAAGATTTTCGGGAGTGTGGTTTATTGTCACATTCCAAACAAGAAATAGAGCAAACTAGATCAGACTGCTGAGAAAGGGTATCTCGTAGGATATAGTGAGACATCCAAGGCATCTAGGATCTACATTCTGTGTAATAGGAAAGTTGTAGTATGGAAGGATGTGAAATTCATGGAGGATCGAGCCTTCAAAAGATCCCGTGAAATGCCTACCAAAGAACAGTTTGAAGATGAACCTCTTGCCCAGCGGCAGCTAGGAGAAGATCCAAAAGATGGAAAGCCATCAGGATCTAGCACTATGACCAGTACTAGTATTTCTTCTAGGGAAGAAAATCCAGATAGCTTGCAGCAGATGGGACAACAGGACAAAGAGATGATTGAGCCACCCACTACCAGTGGCAGAATCAATAGAGAAGTACGACAGACGCTGAGGGACGCAGAGGAGTTTGTTGGGGCTGCCAGAACTAAGAAAAGGCATCGTAGACAGCCTAACAGATATCAAGCTCTGGTAGCACAAGTTGTCGAGCCCTCTAGCTTTCTGGAAGCCATTCAACATCAAGTCTGGGTAGATGCTATGGTAGAGGAGTACAACTCTATCATGACCAATGATGTCTGGGAAGTCGTACCAAGACCTTAGGATAGATCAATTGTAGGTTCGAGGTGGATCTACAAGAATAAGTATAACTAGACGACAGCATAGAGAAGTACAAGGCTAGGTTCATGGCTAAGGGATGTGCTCAGAAAGAAGGGATAGACTATGAAGAAACCTTCGCCCCTATAGCCAGATATACCTCTATCAGAACCATTATATCCCTTGCAGTGATGATGGGATGGGAGATTCACCAGATGGACATCAAGACTGCATTCTTGAATTGGGTGATAAAAGAAGAGGTTTACATCGAACAACCGGAAGGCTTCGAAACACATGAGAAGAAGTCTCATGTATGTAGGTTGAAGAAAGCCCTATATGGACTCAAACAGACACGTAGAGCATGGTATGGTCGAATTGATGGATACTTGCAGAAGATGGGATTTGTCAAGAGTGACGTTGATCCCAATCTCTACTATCTCACAATAGAGAATCAACCTCTGATTTTGGTATTGTAATAGTATTAAAAACCGGCCGGTTTGAACCGGTAACCGGTCAAACCGGCCGGTCAGCATGCCCAACAGTTCAAACCGCCCATGCAACCTGGTTTAACCCTGCCTTTGACCAAGATTTTCCGGTTAACCGGTGCTAACAGGTCGGTTAAGGACGAAACCGGTTGGTTCTGTCCTTAACCGGCCGGTTAGCACCTAGGTTGTTGTAGGACTGTTTAACACAGAAAATAATGAAGATTACAAGGCTTTATTTCATCCAAGCCATGAATCCAAGAATACAATCCTTAAATCTGAGAAATTACAAACTTAGTAGTAGCTCATCCTGCTTACAAAAAGAACACAACCTTTTAGTTGCCAAAATCTGAATCTCTTTCCCACCATTAAAATGTCTTCAGTTGTCTTTCATGTCTTTTGGTAGATGAAATTCTGTCTTCATTTTGGAAACAATTTCTTAAAATAGAATATAAATCCCATACCTAAGGATTGCCAAGCACTTGGACAGTTTGTTGTCACACTTCCTGCAAATGAGGAATTTGTTTGATAGTCATTAATAATAATAGCCTTCTTTGTTATCTCATCTGCGAGGTGTATTTTAATTTTTCATGTTTCTTAACCTCAGCTGTATTGAAATCACATATAGCTGACTCATCATTCCTTGCAAGTTGCAACATATCTTGTCAAGTCAAAGTCATGAAAATGAAAATTCGTAAACATTTCCAGCTTATGATTCATAGACCAGATATATAAAAAGCTCTTCAGATGAACTACTATAACTTTAGGAAGCCTACACAAATCCAAACTTTTTGCTAGCTTGGCAGCACTCATTACAGCAGGGGCAATACTACATCTCTCTAGGCACTAATGACTTTTCCCGTAAGAAAGCCTCTAAACATATATATAATGAGAAAGAATCATGTCTTGCTTTTTCGATGGAAACCTAGAATTGAAGACTTCAAGTAGAATTTCAAGATAATGTGTATCATACTTTTCTAATTCCTTCTCTGACCAGACTATAAAGACTTGAACCATTGTACATGTATTTGATATCAAAATTGATTTATCTTCTGTGATAGAAACCTCTTTACTCACACTCTTTTCATCTACTAATCATAGGTGAAAAGCCAAATTGATATATTCACCTTTGCATGGTATATAAATGAGCAAACTTTGCATATTTTGTCTCTATTGGCTTGGAATCATGGTTGCAAATCTTAAAAATAGTTTTTTTTTATTAAAAAATAATTATTTAATGTATTTTTTTTTAAGACCGGTTCATTGAGATCTGACCGCTACCGGTTAGACCGGTTCCGGTTCGAAACCCGGTTCATTAGGTCCACCGGTCTGGTCACCGGTTCCGGTTTTAATAACTATGATTGTATGTAGCTGATCTATTTCTAACAAGATCATCTAGGCTCATCAAAGACTGGAAGAGGAACCTAGCAGAGGAATTTGAAATGAAGGATTTGGGGCTAATGCACTATTTTTTGGGATTAGAAGTTTGGCAGCAGACGGGAGAAATCTTCCTTGGGCAAGGAAGATACGCTATAGAGATTTTAAAGAGATTTAGAATGCAAGATTGTAGACCCATGGCTACTCCAATGATCACCAATTGGAAGAAAAATGATGCACTTGAAGATAAAGAAGTGGACCCCACCTTATACAGACAGCTCATACGATCTCTCATGTATTTGGTCAACACTAGGCCAAACATTTGCTATGTTGTTAATTCCCTCAGTCAGTTCATGGTAGAACCAAAGAGGGCACATTGGGCAGCAACTAAGCACGTTCTCTAATATATCTGAGGAACAGTCGGATATGGATCAAGCTCTATGAGAATCCAGTTTTTCATGATCGGTCAAAACACATCGACATCAGGTGTCACTTTATCAGAGACAGTGTTCAGCAAGGAGCAGTACAATTGCAATATATTCCCACAGGAGAACAGGCAGCAGACATTCTCACCAAGGCCCTAGGAAAAACAAATTTTGTTTATTTCAAGAAAAAGATGGGGATGATTGAGAATCTGTTTCAGTAACAGATGAAGCAACACTTAAGAGAGAGTTGTAGTACGAATGCAACAGTAGCAGTGGAAATGTCATGGGCAGCAGTACAGTAGCAGCAACAACGTAGTGATTGATGGATAGATTGTAAGATGTCAGTAGCGTAGAGGATGCTTCAGGATCATAACACTATGCAATAGGCATATTGTTAGAGCACTTTCCTCGCTAAGAGGGAGTGTTAATTTTTGGTAGTAGCATTGGAAGTGCTCTAAGTCTCAAATTTTGTGAGAAGGCTTAGACACATGTATTCCAAAGAACCCATAAATCATTTGTGGAAATTCCACTCGGAACATGTTTTATTAAAATAATTATTTATTTTAATGGTGACCCTAAGTCTAAACTTAGGGAAATTAAATTATTAAAGGGCATTAATAAAACAGAGTGTGAATCTTCTAGAAAACAAGGATCAAGTCAAGTTATGATCTTAGCCGTTGATTAGAGATCTAATATCGATCGTTGATATCTCAACGAGAAGATTATAAAAGAATACTCGAGGGTCATTTGGAAAACACACCAGTGTAGATACTCAGTTGCCCAAGTAAAATCGAATTTTTCAGTGGCTAAAGTTCAGCAAGAGAAAATCGATCCAGAGGGAGAGTTGCAGGTGGAGGAGAGACAGAGAGGGTTCAACATCAATCTAGGGTGCAGGAGCAGGTGACGCAGAGGCAGAAAGGGGCAACACAGTGGCTAGAAGGGACAGTGTATAGCTGACGCAGATCTGTGCATTCCTCACGTAGAGCCAATGTAGGGGTGATGCAAGTGGCCCAAGAGAGTCATTCTGGGGTCATTTCTCATCAGAAAATTTGTGAGGAATTTCTCCAGTGTTAACATAGAGAATTTCTCTTCGTTACTGTTCATTGTAAATTGTACTAGAAGATTTTGTTGAAGAATAATAGAAACCCTCATCTGTTGCACCGGTTTTCCCATATTGGTTTTTTCCGGGGACAGTGGTCCAAAATATCTGTGTCACTCTTATGCTAGTATATCCTTGTTGATTTGCTCAGTAATTGTGGAGTCTGCATTTGAATTTATTTTGATATTTACTGAAGATATTTCTGCAAATAACTTATTTCTAAATAGTAAATTGAAGAAATAATATTAGATAATGCAGTAAAATTTCAAGTTGAAATTTTCACAGTTGTAGCTGCTTCCACTTGCCAAATATCTGACAATTTAATAATGTTGGACATTGGATAAACCAATGCTCCCTGTGTGTTTCGCGACATGGACTAACCGCCTCTCGTGGATCCTTATCTCTGGCGATGTGATCGTTGACTAACACTCGTGGGTTTTGGTCTAACAGCAATCGTGATTCCCAACAAATTGGTATCAGAGCCAGTGCCTTCACTCACAGCCTAACAACTTGACGGTAGATTCTTAGAACACATATGGCAAAGTCAAGGAAGAAGCCCTGCAAATCCTTCAAAGGTGTCACCTCCTTAGTGGATAATCAAATTGGGAAAACTCCGTTGTTCAATGGAAAATTTGAAATATGGAAGGAAAGAATGAAGAATTTCTTAATGGCTCGAGGTTTTGAAATCTTGGAATCAATGGTTACCAGAAGCACAATGGAAGAAGAAGAGTCCAAGGAACATAATGCAATAGCAATAGAGGAAATCTTAAGTGCGCTACCAAATCCTATAAAGGTCAAAATGGAGAAATGTTCATTAGCAAAAGAGCTTTGGGAAAAGCTTCAAGATTTTCACTCTAAAGGATTATTAGTCATAACCTCTGATCCAAAAGATGATGACAAAGAGCATCAAGATGAACCAAAGAAGACAAATGAAAGCAAAAATGAAGGGACCAGTTGTATAAAGGAAGATGATGATGAAGAAATTCTTTAAGTAGAGATTGAAATAGATTTTAAGGCAAAATTTGTGGCTGCACTAGAAGAGATAAGCAGTTTGAAAAAGGAAAATGAGGAGCTCAAGAAGCAAGCGCAAGATGGCAACCATGACCTTGACAAGACAAGGAAGGAAGTTGATCTCTTTAAGATTCAAGTACAAGAAAGAGATAAGGAGCTCACCAAGCTTAAGGAGGAATTTCATCAAAACAAGAAAAGACATCATGAAGAAGTCATATCCATGACAAATCAATTGTATAAAGAAAAGAAAAGGGAAGACATTTTGTGAAGCCATCTTGAACAAAGACATGAGGACTTGAACAAACTTGAAGCAAAAATTGGTCAATACAAGGAAGAGGTATTCTCCCTTAAATCTCACAGTTGGAAGAAGAAAAGAAACAAGCACAAGAAGTTGAAAAGGTGATGGAAGTTTTGGCCCTCTTGGAAGGGCAACTTGATGAAGCAGAAAAGGAAAGAAATATCATGTCATGCCAACAAGAAGAAAAGGATGAAGATATCTCCAAATTAAAATCAGATGTCACCTCACTTAAGGCCCAATCATATGAAGCAACAAGAATGAAGGAATAAATGAAGAATCGTCTAGCAAAGAAGAATGAAGAATGCAAGATGACGAAAGAAGAAATTGATCTCCTAGGGAAAAAAGTTGATCATCTGATCAAGAGTCTAAAGAGCTCTCAAACCCTAGATGACATCCTAAGTCATCAAAGATCTCCTCTTGATAAATCAGGTCTTGGTGAACCCTCAAGTAAAAATGATGCAAACTCTAATGCATCAAGCAACAAGGATGTGGAGAAGCTTGAAAGAGATATTGATGCCCCCAGTTCCAGCAAAAGCAAAAAGATTAATCAAGATAACCTTAAAGAAAACCCTACTCCAAGAAGGTATACAGAAGGTGGCAAGGATGCAAGAGGCAAAGGATATCAAGGCAGAAAGACTTTAGAAGTTCATTAAGGAAAGCTCCATCCTCCAGGTATCAAAGTATATTTTTTGGTTATTATTACTCTTGTACAAATTTTGGGCACATGGCAAAGCATTGTAGGGCATAAAATAAGGTCTAATAGAATGATCCCCATCAACACCCTAGAAGCAACTTTGCAAAGAAGAAATCATGCCTCCTCATCTATGTACAAAATGGAATGCTTCAATTGCCATAACATTGGACATATGGCTCGTGATTGTAACTTGACTTTTTTTATTTTTGGGTAGCATCGGATGTGCTCTAGCTCCGAAATTTTGTGGAGAGGCTAGAACACATGAGATCTCCAAGACCCAGAAATCATTTGGAGAAATTCCACCCGGAGTGAAAATTATTCAAATAATTAATTAATTTTAATGGAGCCTACATTAAAACTTAGGGAATTAAAATTATTAAAGTGAATTAATTTAAACATGTGGGTGAGAAGCTTCTAAGTGACGAGGATCAAGTCTAATTTAATCTTAGTTGTTGATTTCTCAATAGGAAAAGTATAAAGGAAGTCTTGAGGGTTAGTTGGAAAACACACACAGTGAACCAAGAGATCGAATTCTTCTGATAGAGCATTGCTCGGACGAAAATAAGATCTAAGTGATTCAATTGCAGCGAGGGGTAGAAGCAGTGATTGGTCGAAGGACCAAAAGTACGTAGCAGAGCATGGACAACAAAGATAGTAGAGGAAGCAGCGTAGCCACCGGGAGAGATGATGCAGTACATAGAGAGGATGACGCAGGCACACGCAGGGGCAGTGCAGAGCATCTAAGATACAGTCCAGATTTAGCTGAAAGATCGCGGTTTTTGAGCCGAGAGGGCTGAAACTCGATTTTCTGAGAGGTAGATCAGAGCAGACAAGGGGTGATGCAGTCCTCAGCCAGACCCATGCAGGTCTATGCATCTACTACGTAGAGGCGGTTGGGGTTTCACCAATTTCTGATCCGGATCAGTCGGGACTTGCAGTGTGAGGTAAAACTAGCTATTTTATCTGTCTGCTGAGGATTTTCTCTGTTGGGTGAGCTAGATTTTGGCACCCTAGTTGTACTCAGAATATTGTTGCTTAATAATACAAACCCTTAGATCTATTGCACCGACTTTTCCACATTGGGTTTTTCCGGGGACAATTGTTCAAAAATAAGTGTGTCCTTTGTGTGATTGCTTCATTTATCTTTCAGTTCTTGATCTATATATTGGTGTAGGCTGCAATGTATTTGTATTAGATTCTGTAAATAACTTGTTAAATGAAGAAAACAAGTAGGTAATACAAATCAGATAATTGCAGTACGATTTATGTATGTTAAGATTCAGAAATTTTCACAGGTTTGGGTTCCTAAAAAGGCTAAAACCATGACTACCAAGCATGAAAAGGGAGTTACACAAGTTTGGAGAAGGAAGCAAACTGAATCACAAAGAGACCATGTGGGAAGTGTCTTGCACACTGAAGAAAATCTTGTTTAACAAGTTGGTCTCTCTTGCATAAAGACATCGTCTACTTCATTCCTATCCATGCATGCAAAGCTTAGGGGGAGTAATTCCATTGAAGAAAAGCGTGATATTGTGTCTTCACTACACATCCATGTTGAAGATGCCTTCCACTTTATCACAAGGCAGTAATCTTTCTTCTCTTGGGATACATAAGCAAAAAGGAGAGCAAGAATATTTTATGCATGCAGGGGGAGTTGATTGATCACATGAAGAAATGAAAACTAAGACATCTCTCTTATACCATATTGCCAGAAGAAGGAAACCATGATGACAAGGGGAGCAACATGACAAGAAAAAGCATGACAAGGGGAGTGTAGAAATTTTTGAATCTTAATTCTTATGCAGAAATTATTTATGTTAATCCGGTTAAGCTTCTCCTACTTATACAAGTTATCAACTGAATAAATTCAAGTTAACATCAAAGCAAAACACATAACAGATCTCTACCAATTCAGATCTAGAATAAGCACATGCACAAACAAACAAAGTGACACAGTGATTTCTGGACAAACTGTCCTCGGAAAAACCAATGTGGGAAAACCAACCTCTAGCTCCTAGAGGGCTCTATTATTAAAAATATTTCTGAATACACAACTGTAGGTTTTGGATTTGGAAAACCCTACAGAGAAAACTCTAGATCTGTAGCACCTGGCTAATCTAAGACCAAAAATAATGACTGATCCACACCCTCAAAAGGGATTTACAGAACTCAGTCAGATCTAGGCCTAGAAACCCCAGATCTGCCCCTGAAAGACACTGCGTCAGCCTCTGAAGCCCTTGATGGGCTCTGCGTCAGCCTTGGATGGCCTCCAAATGCTCAGAGCTGCCACCGGAAGGGACTGCGTTACCCCAGACTGGGTGACGCAGTCACTACGCTGCCCCTAAGGGTCTCTGCGTAACCCCTGAAGGGTTTCCTGAAAATCACGTTGTCCTTGCTGTTGCTGTTGCTGCCCTCTGCTACTGCTGTCGTTTGATGTTACTGCTGTTGCCTTCCTTTGCATTGTCTTTCCTGATCTCTTCTCTGCTTCTTGTGTATTCTAGACCCTGGGATCAGATCATCCCTTGGTCTAAATTCCCCTCTCTGCAACTGAAACACTTGAGAATTCTTAGCAACCCTGCCCTAGAATCTCGGCTTAGCTTCAGTGCTCTGTCTCTGTGTGTGTTACAAATGACCCCAAGCCTTTCCTTTATACTTTTCTCGTTCACAAATCAACGGCCAAGATTAGATCTTTAATCAATGGCTAAGATTAAAAGAAAGCTTGATCCGTGTGACTTAAGACAATTTCATCACATGTTTAATTAAATTCAGTTTAATTATTTTATTTTTTTAAGTTTTAAATTAGGAAATACATTAAAATAATTAATTAATTTAATATCTCCTAAACCAGATGAAATTTCCCAAATCCATTTATGGGTCTTGTAGATCAGATGAACTCTAGTCCTTCCTCAAAATTTGGGATCTAGAGCACAACTGATGCTACCCCAAATACACAAAATCTTAACAATCCCTCTTAGCATCAAGGGTGTGCTCTAGCAATACATCACACTTATGCATTACATGATTTAGGGCACTAGTTCTGTGCTACTGAAGCTTGGTCTCCTGCCACTCAACTCTGCACTGCTGCTGCCATTCTATATTGTTGCCCATGACTTTGCCACTGCCACTGCCACTACAACCACTGTACTGCAGCTTCCTCTCAATATGCTGCATCTGTGCTGCTCATAGCATTGCCACTGCTGATCTGCTGCGCTGCAACTTCAGTTGTTGAGAGAAACAACTCAATCTCCTGCCCAATATTTGACAAACAAGTTCAATGGGTTGCATCCTCATCACTGAAGCTCCATATACTACAGATCTATGCTGGCATCTAAAGAACGATGCACAGCTACAACTCTGCTAGCGTAATCAGACTCCCTCTGCACTACTGAAGTCACATTAGCTCCTTGTGCTAAAATCTATCACGCTACTGCTGCACTGCATTGTCCCTCTGAAGCTCTCTGCACTACGCTGCTGAAGTCACATCATCCTCTGCGCTGCTACTGCTTCTACGTTGTTGCTGCTATGCTCTGCGCTGCTTCTCCCAGCCTCCAGATATGCCTTTACCTCCGCTTCATCTGTGATCTATGCACCCAATGCCCCACTTGTCCCGCTACTGTCTTAAGGCTGTTGTAGCTTGGTTGTGATCCAAGAGATGAGTTGCTCAAGGATCCCGCCTCCTTCCATGTAGCTCCTCTACATGTCCATGTCACCCCACCTCCGTGGTTCATGAGCACTCATGGCTACATCATCTCCAGACCCATCATCTGCCATTGCTGCTTTGGAAGAAGATGCTTCCTTGTCCTTCTTCTTTTCTGGACAATAGCTGGTAAAATGTCCCATTTCGCCACACTGGAAGCACTTGATCTTAGAAAGATCCTTCTTCTTCTTCGGTTGCTTCTTTGATACCAAGGTTGCATCTTCCTCCTCTTCCTTCTTTACCTTGCTCAATGCAGGGTTGTGCTGCTTCTTGGTGAACCTGCGTAGTTCTTCTTGCCGTAAGATTGACCACAAGCTGTCCCAATCTAGGAGGTCTGCTCTGCCCAAGATACTTTGGACAAAGGTTTCCCACTCATCCGTGACTGCATTGAGGGCAGTCCTGACTATCACTGCATCATCTACGGCTGCACCCATTGCAGTCAGCTAATCCCTGATTGACTGCAATCTGAAGAGGAAATGTTCGATGTCTTCTCCCTTGGTCATCATGAATGACCTCATTTGGGCCTCCAATAACATCTTTCTTTGGAATGATTTTCCCTCATATAGGGAAGTCAAGGCCTTCCACATCTCATTATTTGTCTTCTTCTCAACTATGTGTGGTACAATATGGTCCTTAATATTGTCCATTATCAACCGCTTGGCATGCCCAGCAGCTTCTCTATGCTTCCATAGGAGATCCACATCTGTCGGTGTGGCCAGAGTTTGCTCTGCATGGTCTCTTAGACCGTATGCGTCAAGGACAATCAGTGTCCTAGCTTTCCACACCGAAAAGTTTGAGAGGCCCTCTAGCCTATCCTGATCACGCAGTCCATGAGGAGCCATCTGCTCAGAATGTGTCGGAGCTCCTCTTTTCTATGCTAGAGATATTAGATCTAGGGTCCTTTACGAACTGGGAACCCTCTGCTCCCTCTGACACTTGATTTCCCTCCTTGGAAATCTACCAAATCAACTATGATTCAGCTTCTTCTTTGATCCTTTGACCAAACTACAAGTTTCCATTGGCAAGAAACTCTCTGATAAGTTGATCTCTTCCCAATATTTATCACTTGTGCTAAGGCTAAAAATCTGAAAACTTCAGAAGTTTAACCCCACCAGCTCTTCTGAATTTCTGAAACTTTTCTGCAGACTTTTCCTGGATCTGACAGATTCAGATCTGAATCACAATGGCTGACTTCAGACCCAACCAGTGTTGTTTCTGCGCTGCCTCTGTGCAGTAATTGCGTGGGCTTGCTAGGACACAGCGTTGGACAGCGTCACCCTTCCCTCTGCGTGAATCTGCTCCTGAAAACTGCGTTGTCCCTTCAGATCTGCTTTTCTGCTGCCTTTCCAGCTGCTTTCTGAAGCTAGATCCTTCAGATTCTTCAGCTGGTGACCCTTCTAGATTTGCAATTGCTCTGATACCATGTAGAAATTTCTTAATCTTAATTCATATGCAGAAATTATTTCTGTTAATCCGGTTAAGCTTCTCCTACTTATACAAGTTATCAACTGAATAAATTCAAGTTAACATCAAAGCAAAACACATAACAGATCTCTACCAATTCAGATCTAGAATAAGCACATGCACACATAGACAAAGTGACACGGTTATTTCTGGAAAAACTGTCCCCGGAAAAACCCAATGTGGGAAAATTGGTCTCTGGCCGCTGGAGGGCTCTATTATTAAGAATATTTCTGAATACACCACTCTGGATTCTAAATCTGGAAAACCCTACAGAGAAAACTCTAGATCTGCAGCACTTGGCCTATCTAAGACCAAAAATACTCACTGATCCACACCCTCAAACGGGATTTACAGAACTCAGTCAGATCTAGGCCTAGAAACCCCAAATCTACCCCTGAAAGACACTGCGTCAACCTGTGAAGCCCCTGCTGGGCTCTGCATCAGCCTTGGATGGCCTCCAAATGCTCAGCGTTGCCACCAGAAGGGACTGCGTTACCCCAGACTGCGTGACGCAGTCACTACGCTGCCCCTAAGTGTCTCTCCATAACCCCTGAAGGGTTTCCTGAAAATCACGCTGTCCTTGCTGTTGCTGTCTGCTGCTACTGCATTCTTTTGCATTGTCTTTCCCGATCTCTTCTCTACTTCTTTTGTATTCTAGAGCCCGGGATCAGATCATCCCCTTGGTCTAAATTCCCCTCTCTGCAACTGAAACACTTGAGGATTCTTAGCAACCCCGCTCTAGAATTTCAGCTTAGCTTCAATGCTTTGCCTCTGTGTGTTACAAATGACCCCAAGCCTTTCCTTTATACTTTTCTCGTTCACAAATCAACGGCCAAGATTAGATCTTTAATCAATGGCTAAGATTAAAATAAAGCTTGATCCGTGTAACTTAAGACAATTTCATCACATGTTTAATTAAATTCACTTTAATTATTTTATTTTCCCAAGTTTTAACTTAGGAAATACATTAAAATAATTAATTAATTTAATATCTTCTAAATCAAATGAAATTTCCCAAATCCATTTATGGGTCTTGTAGATCAGGTGAACTCTAGTCCTTCCTCAAAACTTGTGTAATGCTCCATACACAGACTTTTAATTTGCAAACAATTATTCAAAAGCAGTGATGTATTTTCATGAAATCTAAAGTTCCATACATAGAGAATTAATTGCAGACAAATTATATACAGGAGTAAAGTATTTTAATGAAATCAGCAGTGAAATTTAATTGAGAAACAATCAAATACATAAGAGAAATACCTGGTACACAGTTGATGGTTTTGATGATGGCTCTCCTCACGTGATGCAAATGTTGTAGATAGATAAACAGTTTATCGAAACAACCAAGTCCTCCCAGCCAATCCGGGAACAATCCCAGACCCAGAGGATGTCTCCTCTACCCCCGTGCCCAGATAACCAAGAAGAACAGAGACTCCCAACAGTTCAATCTCACAATATTTCAGCAGAATTCCCTTTCTTTTCTCCCCCCAAAACCTCCATATCACCTCCCTTAAATAAGTTCCATCCACCGCCTCCTACTTCCGAGGTCTTTTCCCTTTATTAATTGGGATATTTTCTGTATTTATGATGCTGTACTTTTCATTAAATTGAGATAGGAATATAAATTAAACAATCCTCCCCACCGCCTCTAATCTCCCGAGGCCTTATCCATCCCTAAGTTCATATTAAATGTTTCTTTTCATGGTGGGTGATTCACATTAAGATGAGTACGAATATATAATTATGAAGGTGGGATTATATCATTATTTTATTTATAGAGCTTGGGGCTTTATTTTAAGTTTCTTTAATATTAATTTTTTTTTATATTGCATACTCATTTTAACTTAAGGTTTAACTTTATTATTTCCTTTCTTTTATTACCTCTTTTCATAAAATCTATACTTAGATGATATTAATATATAGATCTGTAATCTTAATATTAAGTTCTCAATCTATGTAATCTGGATATTAGGTGGGTGTACTAGTGCGATGTGGGCGGTATAGGCAGGTGTAGCTATCAAATGCCTATATCGTTCACATGCTAATATTGTTTTGGGTATAACTTGGGAATGGGTCGTTACATACTTCCTCCCTTCAGAAAACTTCGTCCCGAAGTTTATGGTTTTATATACTCACATCAATATTGTGTTTTTAGAGATTAGGGTGATTGTAGAATGCCTATATTTTAAGATTGAATTTTCGTTTTAAATAAGTATGTATTGGTAATTTAATTGTTACCTCCCATCTTCACCGAGTCTCCAAACTATTCTAAAATCATCCTATCATTCCTAATCTCTTCCGCTCCCATCCTATCCATCCTCTACAGGAATATGCCATGGCATCAGTTTCACTGATCCATTCATAGACCTTAATGATATCAGAGTCGATTACGCCGACCTGATCTGCTTGTAGGCATCCGGCAGTCATCATCACACGTCTAGGGGAGCGTGACTCGCACAGTCCTCCCATGACTCCAGGTATTGGAGGATAAACGGTGGGCACACCCCCACCCCTCCCAGTAGGACCAGGGTCAACACCCTATCGTAGGATCTCAGGGAGTCTCAGTTGTTCTTGGAAATCTGTCATCACGTAGATTGCTTCGATAAACTGTTTTTTGCATGATACTCACTGGTACATAATCTGCAATGTAAACACTCGTACACATATTACAGCATATGCATCTATATTGTTCATAACCATTTGTTACCCATATAACAACCTCTACGTATTCAAAATACTTTGATATGTATGATATCAATCCCAGAACTTATATATATAAAAAGAAAATTTGTTTACATAGGTATCCATATGTTCAATAAAATTTCTCATTTCCGATACTGCTTATGTTTCGTTCATTCATGTTTTATTTATGATGCATTGCTTTACCATTTTCAATCTGTATACCCATATGTTATCATATTCAAAATGTAGTTACTCTTTTATTTCCTTTCCTGGAATCATATTTGAAATGCAATGAAATAAATTGACAGATATTTTTGTCTATAATGTCTAATCTATGATTTCACATTCTTGCAATGTTAATTTAAATGACGTATTGCATATCGGTGTCCATGCACCAGTGAATCTTAAACAAACAGCATATATCTTGTATCAGTAGAGTGAAGTAGCATTCTAGACTTATGGGTATCCATGTACTAGCAAGGTAAAAACGCATCTTTTCATAGTGTTTCAAAATGTCAAGTATCAAAATAGAGCAGTTATATACACAAAAGTTTTCAGTTCTCAAAATTTAGCATAAGTTGGGGTAATTCTGGCAAAAAGTCTCAGCATCCTCCCAAGTCGCTGATCCAGGACTATACTTGTCCCACTGGACTTTCACTTGGTCTATCCGGCGGTTCCTGAGCTGTCGAACCCTACGTTCCAGAATACTTAACGGTTCGACCGTTAGGGTTCCCTCGTCCGATACCTGCAGTTCCTTCCATTGAAGGTCATGAGATTTATCAGCAATATAATGTCGTAAGGCAGATACATGAAATACATTATGAATTTTGTGCAGGTGGGGTGGCAGTGCAAGACGATAAGCCACTGGTCCAACTTTTTCCAGGACTTCAAACGGTCCAATAAACCGGGGGGATAATTTTGTCCCCCTCCCAAACCGAATGGTGCTCTTATTTGGTCTGATGCGAATGAAAACCTGATCTCCTACCACATAACTTCTATCTGTCCTGAGAGTGTCCGCATAACTTTTCTGTCTATCCCGAGCCTCTTTTAACCGTTGTCTAATCAGCTTTACCTGATCCTCCATCTCTTGGATCAAGTCTGGTCCGACGATTATTCGATCTTCTAACCTGTCCCAACTCAACGACGTTCTGTAGGGTCTTCCGTATAAAGCTTCAAATGGCGGCATCCCGATTGAACTGTGATAGCTATTGTTGTAAGCAAATTCTACCAAGGGTAAGTACTTTTCCCATCATCACTGTTGGTCCATAACATACATCCTTAGCATATTCTCGAGTACTTGATTTACCCTTTCTGTCTGTCCATCGGTCTCAGGATGATAGGCAGTACTCAGATTTAACTGAGTTCCCAAGGCCGACTGCATACAATTCCAAAACCTTGATGTGAATCGAGGATCTCTATCAGATATGATTTTCTTAGGTACTCCATGAAATCTGATGATTTCATTTATGAATACCCGAGCTACATCAGCTACTTCATAAGTATCTCTTACTGGGATGAAATGGGCGCTTTTTGTTAATCTATCCACTACAACCAGAATGGCATTATGCTTTTGTTGTGTAAGAGGCAGCCCAACGATAAAATCCATAGAAATTATCTCCCATTTGGTCATTGGGATGTCATGAGGTTGTAAGAGACCTGCTGGGTGGCGATGATCAGCTTTTACCTGCTGACATTCCAGGCATCTAGCAACAAATTTGACAATGTCGTTTTTCATGCCTGACCAGAAGAAGAGTCTCTTGGTGTCAGCATACATCTTCTTTACCCCAAGATGTGCACAATATACTGCTCGGTGTGCTTCTTTTAAGATGGTGTTTCAGAGATCCCCACTGTCTGGTATATACATTCTTCCGTGAAATCGTAGAATTCCGTCTTCCTCCAAATCATACCCTTCGAACTTAGGTTCCTTCGAATGGTTGCTTTCGAGTCCTGACCTTACTTTTAAGTACCAACTATCTCTTACAAGGTGTTCAAGCACTTGATTTCTTAAGTTCACCTTGATAGGTACAAGGGAGAATATTCGGGGTCTTCTACTTAAGGCATCTGCTACCACATTCTCCTTCCCTTTGATATATGAAATCGCAAAATCATATTCGCTTAGGAGTTCACTCCATCGTCTTTGTCTTGCATTTAAGTCTCTCTGGGTGAATAAATACTGCAAACTTTGGTGGTCACTTTTAAGCACAAAGTTTCTCCCCACCAAGTAATGTCTCCACATCTTTAAAGCTAAGACCACTGCGGCTAGCTCCAAATCATGCGTAGCATAAAGTTCTTCATGAGTTTTTAATTTTCTCGAAGCATATGCTATTACGCCTCCTTCCTGCATTAAAACTGCACCTAACCCTTGTTTGGATGCGTCAGTACACACAGTAAAATCTTTATCCATATCTGGTACCCGCAAAATCAGTGCACTAGTCAATAATCGCTTAAGCTCAGAAAAAGCTTTATCACATTCCTCAGTCCAATCATACTTAACACCCTTGCGCTGAAGGTTTGTGATTGGTTTTGCAATTTTGGAGAATCCATCCACAAACCTTCGGTAGTAACCTGCTAAACCCATAAAACTACGCACTTCATGTGCATTCTTAGGTATCGGCCACTCCCTGATTGTATTTACCTTTTCAGGATCTACGGAGATTCCTTCGCCAGATATGATATGACCTAAGTAATGGATTTCCTTCTGAAAGAAAACGCATTTGGATAATTTTCCATATAACTTGTGCTCTTTGAGACAAGATAACACTATCCGAAGATGCTCTTCATGCTCCTTCTCATTCTTAGAGTAAATGAGAATATCGTCCAGGAAAACTTGTACAAATTTGTCGAGATATTTGCGGAGAACGCTATTCATAAGGTTCATGAAGACTGCAGGTGCATTGGTCAACCCAAATGGCACCACAATGAATTCATAATGCCCGAAACGAGTTCGGAATGCAGTCTTAGAAACATCACTCTCGCTTATCCTGAGTTGATGATAACCTGATCGCAGATCGATCTTTGAAAATACTGAAGCTCCCTTCATTTGATCAAAAAGGTCGTCAATGCGAGGCATTGGATACCTATTCTTTACCGTGGCCTGGTTCAAATCTCGATAGTCCACACACAGTCGTAATGAACCATCTTTCTTCTTGACAAAGATTACAGGAGCACCCCATGGTGAAACACTGGGTCGAATGTGCCCTACATCTAACAGTTCTTTTAGCTGTATTTGCAACTCTTGAAGTTTCGGGGCAGTCATTCGGTAAGGAGTTTTAGAAATAGGTTCCGTACCAGGTTTCAATTCAATGGTGAGGTCTAGCTCTCTCCTAGGAGGTAGTCCAGGTAGTTCTTTTGGAAAAACATCCGGAAATTCTGATAGAATCGGATATTGATCTAAGGAAGACCCTTTTTCTTTGCTTACCTCTTGAACTGCATATACCTGACAACCTTTCCTTAAACACCGTTTCATTTGCATCGCAGAGATGAAACACAAGGATACTTTTCTCTTAATACCTTGAATTTGGATTGTCTCACCCATATCATTCACGCAAAGTATTGTTTTCTCGGAACAATCTACCCATGCTCGATGAGATTCTAACCAATCCATTCCTATCACCAGGTCGTAAGTACCTAGGGCTGTGACATAAACTTTTAGTTTGGTCAAACAGACTCCTAGATCAACTTTGCAATCTTCCACACATAATTCTACCGATTGAAGGTCTCTTGAAGCCATTTCTACCTGTCTAAAATCGTCTTGTTTGCAGGCTGTCAACCCACATTTGTTCAATGCATAAGATGAAATAAAACTATCAGTAGCTCCAGTGTCAAACAAGATTTTGAGTTTTATTCCATTGATTGTACCTGAAGATTCCACTACCGTCGATTGATGTGCTGCTTGGTTGTTGTTGACGACAGCATGGATTCTGTGATTGCTTTGAGCATCTGATGACGGTTCTTTTCCTGTCCGCCGCGAGTTCTCTGGTTCTTTTCCTGCTTGCCGCGAGTTCTCCGGACAATCCCGTCGAAGATGGGGTCCTCCACATCCCCAACAGTCCACTCGGGTTGGTCCTCTTTCGTTTGACTGAGAAATCCCCGACCAAGAACTCTGTCCCCTGGTGCTACTTCCCTTCCCATTCCTTCCTCGATTACCGGTCCCTCGAGACCTCCATGTACTGGTGTTTGAGGACCCGGAAGCTAGTGCATTTATGGTCCTGGGAGCTCCTACCCCCGCTCCCCTGGGAGTAAACCTGTTACCATAAGGAGGTGGTCTCGAGTTATTTCCTCGGAAGAAATTTCGGGGAGTCTTTCCTGTAAATGCCTGCGGTATTGATTCAGCTGGCCTGAAATCCCTTTTTATTCCCAAATGCTCTTCTGCATAGCGAACACATTCCACCGCTTCTGCTACCGTTGGTGGTTTCCACATTCTCACCATGGCTCGGATCCGAGGATTTAACCCAAATATGAAACGCTCGGTCTGACGTTCATCTGTGTCTAGATAAGGAACATATTTTACAAGTTCCATGAACTTTATCTCGTATTCTTCCACGGTTTTACCCCCTTGGGTTAGAGTATGGAAGGCTCCGGCTTGCTGCTCTTGAAAGAAAGGCGGTAAGTATTTCGCACGGAATCGGTCCACAAACAATTCCCAAGGAACGGTATCTGATGTCAGATGCAGCTGTTTTTCCATATTCCCCCACCAAATCAGAGCATTCCCCCTGAGTTGGAATACAACAATCTTTGTTTTGGAAGTTGAAGAATATTCTCTTAATGCAAAGCATCTGATTATCCCTTCCAACCATGCTTTGGCATGCTCTCCACCTCGTCCTCCAGAGAATTCCGGGAGTTTAATTTTTTGCAGTTCCCGTGAGATATCTTCCCTGTGGGGTTTGTCATCAAAATCTTTCGGCCTTTCTGAATGTCTTTCCTCTGACGGACGTCGCTCCTCCTTGTTCCTGGTCGACTGCGACCCTTTCAAGGTTTCCATAATGGCTTCTAATGAGCTCATCACAGTAGTGAGATCAGGCGGAGCAACAGGTGCTGACGACGATCTTGATGGTGGTGAAGGCGATGGTGAAGGTGGAGGTGGCGGCGCTGCATTTCGCTGGCGCTGCCGCCTTTGGTACGTGTTCAACATGGTAATTTTCCTGAAATGCATAATAATAAATTCATGAGGAGTGGATAAATTTTCAGACTGACAAATATAATTTTCGCAAGATTAGAGCTGGCATACGGGTATAGTTCTTTTGCTATTTTACCTGCAGGCAGGTCTTACTGGTACCGAGGTCAAGGAGGGTGGCAACACGACCTCCTTGTCCTATGCAGGGTAATGTATGCTTACTAAATCTAGAGTGGAATGCAAGGTTTTCATCGATCAAAGTGTTAGTTTATAAACTTGTCTAGAATGTTTTATTCCTATATGCAGTGATAGAAGGAATTTATTGATTTCAGCTACTTATGATTAACAAACACTTGAATATTGATTTTCTCTACTCTTGTGATTCTCCCTTTTTTTTTTTTTTTTTTTAATCGTATCATAAGATTTTGTCACCTTAGTTTAGATGCCTATAAAATATCCGTTTCAAACTCTAATTCACCCCACTTTTGTTTAATCTTAATTTAAAATTATATGGCCTACAATTTAATCCAGCTTATATAATAAATGAAATATAATCAAAATTCTAACTTTCATCCGTAACCATGTTACGATAATAAAAAAATAAAATGGTGATCGCTGCCATATATAGGTGATTGTTGCTATATATATATGAATTTTTTTTAATGTCACATATTATATTAATTTATATTTATATAATTTATTAATACAATTTCAAACTTAATATTTATTATAATCCAAGTTCGAATTTTATTAAACCGTTTACAAATCCACACGTTAACACATAGTTCCGAATGCATATATTATATATATGGAATATAATTTCGAATGTTTTGAAGTGAGTTCCGAATGTTCCGAATTCATACACGTTTTGCAACCAACGTATAAAATACGTATTTTGCAACCAACGTATAAAATACGCCTCCGAAGCCCCGCCCCGTGGTCCGTTGGTAATGTTGTTGAAAGGTTTCGGGGGAGGTCACGGGTTTGACCCTGACCTACGGCCCCATATATATATATTTTGCACCACATTAAAAATACGCCACCAAACCTTTGATAACATGCCATCGAAACTTTGGTTAATGGACTTTTGCAATGTTTTTATCGCCATCGGACTATGGTTTCGGACCATCTGTTAAAACTTAAAATGCTTTGACAAAAAAAAAAATTATATATTTATATATTGTCGTATTTAACTATGGAGCGATTTAACAAAGTTTTAATACTGCCCGGTAACAGTGTTTATGTCTGTCGGCGCATTGGTGGCAAGCTATTATGAGGTCTCGGTGCTTACACGGTCAAACCCCGCAACATCCCCGAGTTAATGCATTGTCTGCAACACATAAATACGAGGGAACGGGTCAGGGTTTGACCCCTTGACCTCCCGCTCTCTAAACTTTAGATTTTCCGTCCGCATTGGCATGTTGGCTGTGGGTTATGTTGAAAACACTGTGTAAAAAAAACTTTTGGGAGGTCGGCGGGTCGAAACCCCCGCTCGACCATTCCGCCTTAACTCCGTTATATCCCCAGCGGTGGTGATTTATTTATTTGTTATCGCATCTCGAGTTTTATGAATAGAAATTGATTGTTAAATCAATTGTGTAATAAATATTATTTCAATAAGCGTATTCATTAACAAGGACAAGTTTAAATGTTCGATCGATTCCCACAGACGGCAGTATATTTGTTATAACATGTGATATATTCGGATCGTTAATACATACGCATTTTTTTTTTAAAACCTTTTTAAACCATTCGCGCCGACCGGTGGAGCCCGACTGGATTTCAAATCCTGTCCGCGGCATTCCATAACACGCCCCTTTCAACGATCGCCATTCGAACGGAGAAGTCCACCGCCTCAAGTTGGTGCCACGCCATTCACATGCTCCACCGCCATCTATCCAATTCGCTGTCCATTTATTAAACTTTGGATTGCCACGCTATCAGTTCGATATGGGTTGGAAGTTTTTGGTGAACGCAGGTGTTTGTTTGCAGGATCGATGTTTTCTGAGGCACAGTCTAAGGCTAACAACGACTTCGAATAAGACTTAGAAAATGTGAGTTTAGAATTTCTACAGTTAGCATTGCGGGAAATCACACAGATTTTTCATTTGATCCTCAATTGCGGGCTATTGGGACAATTCTTTTGGAGCTCGAGTTTTTTACCATTTGCCAGAGATTATTTCGCCAAAGGGTTGAGTTTCTTTCAGAAGATGTTATTTATTTTAGGAGGCCGAGTTCATATTTCTTTTTCCAGAGTATTCTTGAGGTCAAATCTATCATTCTGAGAAGGCTGAATTCATCTTCCCTTGGAGATCGAGTTTAAATTATTAGAGGGCCGAGATCTGTCTTTTAGCAGGCCGAGTTTCAGCATTCTCTCAGCAGGCCGAGATTCTTATCTTGAAGGCCGAATTCCACCATATTTATCAGGTCGAGCTTCTCTTCTCTGAGGGTCGAGTTCTATTTCTATCAAACTCAGTATTTGGGATGTCAAATTATTTCTCTTGAGGGGCCGATTTTTGAAGCTTATACTCATCATTTGGCGACTGAGACAATCATCTTTGGGAGGATCGAATTCCCTTTCTCTGTGGCTGAATATTTATCTGAATGAGACTGAGCATGGAGGCTGAATCTCATCACTTACAGGCCTGAATTATTCTTGCATACTTGGAGGCTGAATTTGTCAATTTAAGGGCAAGTAATTGTCAGGGATCTGATTATTTTTGGGAGGCCGACTGCACCTCTCAGTGGCTAAGTTATTGCATTTAACTTAGCAGGGGCTCTGGTTCAAGTATATACTGATGGAACAGTTTTAGTGACCCATGGAGGTGTTGAAATGGGCCGAGGACTTCATACTAAAGTTGCTCAAATTGTTGCTTCTGCTTTGGGCATTCCTGTCAACAGTGTCTTTATTTCAGAGACAAGTACTGACAAGGTACCAAATTCATCACCTACAGCAGCTTCAGCTAGCTCTGACATGTATGGCGCTGCGGTTCTTGATGCTTGTGAACAGATCAAGTCCCGAATGGCACCAGTTGCAGCAAAAAAAATAGGCACACTTCAATTGCTGGGGCTTATTGTACATCTGAATCTTCAAGGAAACAGATTTTAGTTGTATTTTCCATTACAACTTTCTAACTTATATTTTTTTTTTGTTGAGGGAAGACCTTACATTAGTAGACGAGTCCAGATTGTGGAGATCATCACTGTTTCAGGTGAAGCAGGATTTTTTTTTGTTTTAATGGGCCTATAAGGTCGTAAGAGGGTTTGAACTACGGCTCTGATACCATATGTAATGCTCCATACACAGACTTTTAATTTGCAGACAAATTATTCAAAAAGCAGTGATGTATTTCCATGAAATGTAAAGTTCCATACATAGAGAATTAATTGCAGACAAATTATATACAGCAGTAATGTATTTTAATGAAAACAGCAGTGAAATTTAATTGAGAAACAATCAAATTCATAAGAGAAATACCTGGTACACAGTTGATGGTTTTGATGATGGCTCTCCTCCCGTGATGCAGATGCTGTAGATAGATAAACAGTTTATCGAAACAACCAAGTCCTCCCAGCCAATCCGGGAACAATCCCAGACCCAGAGGATGTCTCCTCTGCCCCCGTGCCCAGATAACCAAGAAGAACAGAGACTCCCAGCAATTCAATCTCACAATATTTCAGCAGAATTCCGTTTCTTTTCTCCCCCCAAAACCTCCATATCACCTCCCTTAAATAAGTTCCATCCACCGCCTCCTACTTCCGAGGTCTTTTCCCCTTATTAATTGGGATATTTCCTGTATTTATGATGCTGTACTTTTCATTAAATTGAGATAGGAATATAAATTAAACAATCCTCCCCACCGCCTCAAACCTCCCGAGGCCTTATCCATCCCTAAGTTCATATTAAATGTTTCTTTTCATGGTGGGTGATCCACATTAAGATGAGTACGACTATATAATTATGAAGGTGGGATTATATCACTATTTCATTTATAGAGCTTGGGGCTTTATTTTAAGTTCCTTTAATATTAATTTTTTTTTTTTTATATTGCATACTCATTTCAACTTAACGATTAACTTTATTATAACATTTCTTTTATTACCTCTTTTCATAAAATCTATACTTAGATGATCTTAATATATATAGATCTGAAATCTTAATATTAAGTCCCCAATCTATGTAATCTTGATATTAGGTGGGTGTACTAGTGCGATGTGGACGGTATAGGCAGGTGTAGCTATCAAATGCCTATATCGTTCACACGCTAATATTGTTTTGGGTATAACTTGGGAATTGGTCTTTTCTATGATAACGGATGATCTGAAATTGTGGGTTGTTGGTGATGATTGTAAATAGAGAATAATTATCATTGAATCCGGATTCTCATGAACTCAAGACAAACATAAGACCACTGTAGAGGCAATGAGAATTGAAAATCCTAAACAAATTCAAAGAAACTATAAATTTAGCATAATAAAATGCTAATTCCAGTGTTTGTGTGTAGCCGACATCCATACAAGTATGGTCTTCCATCTCTTCAGAACACACAAAGGTAAATTAATAGTTTTTAACCATTAAACCTCGCTTCTTCTCCACCTCCTTACTGTAGCTTTGGTGCATCATTTTGGGAATGATGATTTTTAAAGTGCCTTGGGTCAGTCAGGAGTGAAATTGGAGTGAAATTGGAGGGATAGATTGAATCGACAGAAAATGTTAAGCATCTAGTGTTATGCCTACTAAGAAGCATGGAACTAACCCTCTGAGGTAATAGTAGTAACAATTCTCTAATAAAGATATACAATAATTGAATTACTGACCTGTTGGTGAAGAGCATTCCATCACAGAAACTCCCAACGATGAGTAAAATTGTCCATAATTTGCTAAAATTTCCGGCGGATTCTGAACTTCCACCCCTAAATCTTGACATTTCGAGTCTCACTACTAACTTCAGAACAATTCCCATTCGTCTGCACAATTCAAGAACCAAAGAAAATCGATTAAAGATCCTCCGCAAAACACAAAAATGAGAAAAATTCATTAAATATCGTCTGCAAAATCCAAAGATACGAAAAATCCATTAAATATTGTCTACAAAACTCAAAGGCAATACATTAAATATCATCTCCCAGCAAGAAAAATTACATAAAAGCATCATACGCCGGAAGAATTAAAGAAAATCATCTGTTGCCAGAAGAATTAATGAAAAGCATCTATTGCTGGAAGAATTAAAGAAAATTATCTGTTGCCACAAGAATTAAAGAAAAGCATCTGTTGTAAAGCTTCAATCCATACCTGTGGCTCGGTGATACGCGGAGGCCAAGAATGTAAGCCATCCTGGTACAAGCTGGAACTGGACTGGCAATATTATTTCCTTCCAAAGATTTGTTATTCCTGCATGCAACTGTCTTGAAAGCCATTAGAACTGCTACAATTCAAATCCATGGCTAATGACGATTCAATCGTCTAATAAAAGATCAAAGGGCCTGGGACATATTACACGGTGACACCCAAGAAAGTTGTTTTCAACAAGACTTCACACGATAATAACAAATTTAAAATAAAAAAATAACAATAAATTTCATCCAGATATATATGGTTGAGATTATTTTTATAATTTTATATATTTTTATATTAATTAGAGAATTTGGTTTGTAATAATATATAAATTAATTTTTAATGAAAATTATTGGATGTATTGTATTAAGTTGTAATTATCATTTTGCATTGAATTGTATGGATATTTTGATTATTATATATATATATATATATATATATATCTGTGTGTGTGTGTGTGTGTGTGTGTGTGTGATAAGAAATAATTTATGTATTTTACTTAAGCAATAAAAGCTATATTTTAATAGGTATATTCTAGAGAACGAAAGAAGCTAATGACATGCTCATTCCAACTAAAGATCTCATACATGACTTTCTAACTTTGCAAAAGGAATAAAAAATTTAAGTGACATTTTTTTAGAGATAGATAAAAAGCTAATTGTAAAATTTAATGAGAACTTTAGTTTTATTTAAATATTAAGTATTAATAAAAATATCTCATTTGTAACAAAATCTAATAACTTACCCATTTCAATGAGCAGTTTGGTCACATCAGGATTTTCTAATTTTGTAAGAAGAGTCAAAATTTCAATAGGCATATCTCAAAGGATAGCAGGAAAGCTATTAAATTGGATTTGGCTTTATTCAAAAACTAGGTATTAGTAAATATGTCAGTGTTTCTTTCTCTGTATCATCTCATTTATGTGATATGTGCACCATTTCAACGTCACTATATGTACACATAAAATCATATGCATCTCATTAACGTCACATGTGCACCATGGCTATGTTTGTGTTGTCAAAATTAAATTGCATGTTGCAATATATACATGGTTATAAAATTATGTTAAAAAAAAAACAGAATCCTACTTGTTATAATTATGTGAGACTAACTAATATATAAGGACTATTAACCTCTTACAAGCACAAATTTCTTAGGAACCCTAATAGTGGTATATACATCTATTCCAATTCACAAACACATAATTTATAATTACGAAGGTATTATCTTATCACAACTGTTACATATTTCATGATATAAATTTGACATATTTATAATTCTAAGCATTGAGTGATCTCGGTAAATGTATTCCTATGACATATTTTTTTCAGAAGAAAAAATAAGTTTGGTTTATATTGAGTACCAACGCATTTTTCTATATTGTATTCAAAATTTACATTCCAAAAATTACATTAATAGCTACAACTTTCATCCAGTGATCCATCCCACCCACTTTTCCAAGATTTATGTAAATTATCATAACAGAAACTTGGCAATAAAAAAAAACAAAAACATTGTCCTGCCCACAGCGTTGCATATTGTCTTGACCAAAAAAAGTGAAGATAGCCCAGTAGGCCTGCGTCCCATTGTCCAATCTTGTTTCTTCAGTGCAACATCATGACTCCATTCACATATGTGCCCTCAACATCAATAAAATCGTAGTACATCTGTCCATGAGCACCCTGTAGACCTCTTTTTGACATTCTGTCATAAACCTCATTCTTTTCCCTATAAACATGGTGAAATGTGATATGTGTGAAGGATCCACGAAATTCATACTTACGATCCAACCACATGATCAGCTGAGGTGGGGAAAAAAAGTCTTATTTTTCATATGTTCGATGAGAATTTGTGAGTCTCTAGATACTTCCATGTTTTCAATGTATAACTGTCTATATAACCACAGAAGCCCCCATAAGGCTAGTAGCTATGCTATGGTGTTAATTCCCGGACCTCCATTCCAATATATCTTGTAATGACACTTTGGGTTCAATTTCAACCATGCCCCGCAACCACAAAGGCCATTTTGTGTTGCCCCGTCAAAGAATATCGTAGGGTAATATAATGGATGAGGTCTCAACCTGTGTGAAAAATCCCTTGTCGATTGTCTTTCGGCACTCATACCACTCCACCACTGAATAATCTACACCACCATCTTAATCGAATCACAATTCTCCTCCTGGGAAATCCAATTGGTATGCGCACACCACATCTTCCAGTGAAATAATTTGGGTATATTATGGTAATTTTCACCTCTCTCCAACCATCAGTTCAAGTAGTCCATGAATGAGCCAGATTCCTGATGTGGAAATTTGAAGAAATCCTATATGGTCCTCCAGATATACTTCTCCACATAACACTGATAGAAAAGATGAATATTATCCTCTCCTGAGGGTGAGCACATTCAGCATCTACCTGGACCATGCAGTCCTCTCTTAATTAAATTATCCCATGTTAAATTTGTATTTCTGTACACCAACCACATAAAAATGATTAAGTTTGATAGGTGCATCGAACCGCCACATTTTGAAAAACTAGCTTGTCTAAATAGGTCCCTGAACTATTTTGAATACCTTCCCATAAGTATCTCATTTGCTTACCATATTTTTCTTGAGGACACCACCCCATGACATATAGTATCCCCTTTCATTTAGACGGAAACCCACCCTTCTCATCCCATTTGTGTATGCCTCCCTTTCCTTAGCTAGTCCGAAATGAAGTTGCATTTCATCTGCCCACTTCCAAATAGGGTACCCCCCATGCCATTCCCTAATTGTATGCCCAAAATAGAAAATACCATGATCACATAGTGCATTGGATAGCACATCACTCACCCGATTAATATTATCATATCCACGAATTATTCCCCTTCCAATTAATATTTTCGCCCCATTGCCAAAAATCTAACACATCCTCTTTTCATATAGATTCTAATTTATCATGAAGCCATTCCAAATGTTTGAGCCCTATTTATTGCCAGGTCTTCCTAGAAGAGGAAAATCCTACACGGACTGAGATTTGATGTGTTTATATCTAATGATCTCCCTCCATGTTCTATAAATGTTCAGAGACATCCACATAGATTTAAGTAGAAACACCTTCCCAAAGATACCCACATCCAGCAGGCCCCATACCCCTAAATCCTTTGGGCTCTTCATATTTTCCCTTGATGTCAAGTGATATTTACCAGCACCTCCCCCCCTTCCCAAATGAAATTTGTCATCGTAGATTTGATCCGGGATAAAATAGCTAGTGGAATATAATATAAGTGTGCCTAATAAACTGCCAGTTGCTGCAACATAGTTTGAGCCAAGATGAAACTATCCCCCTTAGATAATTTTCTGTGGGTCCATATGTTCACTCTTTTCCTGAACTTATCCAGAATCCAGGTCCAATCAACAACCCTGTATTTGTTTGGCTTCAGGTGGAAGCCCAAATATGTGAACCCCTCCACCAGTGGAGCAATTTTAAAGTTAAAAGCCTCTCCGACCTGTTGTACAAATTTCATGTCTCCCTCTGAATTTAGAATAGCCAACTTATCCTCATTATCAATCAAACCGGAGGCATGACCGTATTTCTCTAGCATACACTTTAAAGCCTCCCATTATGACCATTTCAGCATGCCATAAATCATAATTTCATCCACAAAGGAACTATGGGATGCTTCCTTACCATGCATGATTTTGATGCCCTCAAACTTACCTTCTGTGACAACATTGTCTATTTTATTTCTTAAACTATCCATCACAAGAATGAACAACAATGATGAAAGAGCACAACCTTGCCTAAGACCCCTCCCACCTCTAAAAAATCTAGAAGGCATTCCATTATTCAGAACATCAAGTGGTGCATTTCTGATGCACCCCATAATCCACTCCACCATATTACTCTTAATCTCAATTTTAACAAGTATTGTTCTTAGGAAGGCCCAATCAACCTTGTCATAAGCCTTACTAAGATCAATTTTCATAACAATTTCCTCCAACTTCAGTGTGTGGATAGTGTATAATTTCTTGAGTGGAGGCCACAACGTCATGAATGAGGCGATTATGGAGGAAGCCAAATTGCTCACGTGAAATGTGCCTAGATAGTGCATCCTTTATCCTGTAAGCCAAAGTTTTAGAGATAATTTTATATATTATGTTGCATAAATATATAGGCTGATAATCATAGAAAATGCTTCAGGATGTTTTCTTAGGAATAAAGGCTATAGATGTAGAATTTATTGCCCCATGAACAAATCCATTTACACGATATTCTTCCACCAAGTCCACGATTTTCTACAAAATAATATCCGAGAAATATGAGAAAAAATCAATGGTCCACCCATCTGGGCCCAGGCTTTTATCGCGGGAAAAGGAGCTGATGACCCTTTTAACTTCCTTGGTAGACACTTTAGCATTGAGAGAAAAATTTTCTGCCTCTGTAAACATAACCGAAAACTTTTGAACACCCCAAATATGATCATCTATATGAAACCATGTGTGTTCTAGAAAGAGGCCTTTAAAGAATTTAACTGGCTCCCCCTGTATCTCCTCAATGGAATGAGCCTTATTTTAATCCACACAAATGTCCCAAATCACATTTCCTTTTATGCACATATTGGCACATTCATGGAAGTATTTGGTGTTCTAGTCCCCCTCATAGAGCCAAAGTGTGTGACTTTATAGCCTCTAGGTCTATTCCTGCACCAGTAATATCCTTCATTTTTCAGCTTCCAAAAATTTTATCCGGTCCCACCCCCGCTGAGACAAACTACCCGCATCCATTTCGGTAAAGATATGTCTGCTTTCTCGTATGATCTCTGAAAGTTCCAGAATGAGCCCATGTTTCTTTTTCCTTTTCCAAGACCTGACAGTGGATTTCAACCTCTATAATGTATGCACCATATAAGCCATAAGTGATACCTCCACACCCCTTTGTATAGATTTTAAGAATTCAGTGACCAGAGAGTTGAAGCTAATGTCCTTGAGCCATCACCTATTGAATTTAAATGGAATTCCTTCATCTTCTTCTAAAACTTCCATTCCAAAACAATAGGCCTATGGTCAGAAATCAACAAACCCTCCACCCAAGATTTCGCTGAACCTAGAGTTTCCAGTAGCCCTTCTCATGCCATGAAGCAATCAAGTTTCTTGGTAATATAAGTATCACTGCTTCTGCTATTGTACTAGGTGGGGCCACAGGACTCTGGGCCTATATCCTTTAAATGGGTCTCATGAAATAAATCCAAAATGTAATCTGCTAGAGGGCCTGCTCAGTTGTGTGTGCCCCAACACTCAGCTCTGTCAAGTGTGCAGTTGAAATCGCCCATGACCAGAAGGTGTCCCGGGCGAAAAAAACCGCAATCATCCATCCTTTTCAAAAAATGGCACATGTCTAATTACGATGAATAAACATTAAAAATATGTACATGGGAGGGTCATCCACGAATAAAACCTATCAATAGAATCCCTCCAAAGAAACTGAAAGCCTTAAATTCAACCCACAGTAAATCCCACATAACAGGCGACCCACCCAAGTGACTCAACATCAGTAGTCTCCATATTCCAATCAAGAAGTTCATTAGTATTCCTATGACATATATGACCACATGAAATATATTGAGGTCAAGCATGGAGATTTTTAATATATTAAAGCAAGGTACATTAATACAAACTCCATTCCCAATTAAGTTTGTGTCAATGATCTGTAAGGATTGTGTTAGTTTTGTTTTGCTAAGTGTCTTTTCAGTTTAAACATTTGCATACTATTATCACCTAATTTGAACCTTAGGCTGAAGGAAGGGAAATCAGGGTAACCTTTAAACCACTCTCAGCCTTGTAGCTAGCCCTACAAGGTCAGGAGAGGGCTCTCTACGTAAAATATATTCAATGAAATATAATACAAAAATGATTTTAGGCTAGGTATAATAATGGGAAATGTTTAAATGAATTCCAGGGTTGTATGGAACAAATGGGATAGTTTGAATCTGGGGAATCAAATCAGAGATACAGGGTATTTTGTGGGGCGAGGTAGGCAAGAATTTTAGTGATTAAATTTAAATAATGATGGGATGGTAAGACTAGTGAGGAGTTGAAAAGGGCATAGGAGATGGATCCTTTTCAAACAAAAGAAAACATAGAATATTGAATGATTTCCCAAGGCAGAGCATTTAAAATGGATTCTACCTATCTATCTTGAAAGCATTCAACCAGAAATGTTTATGAATGAGTGGTGAACATAAAAAATTTACATATGAACAAAAAGGGAAGAACAAATGCTAAAATTCATACCACATGGATCCCACAAATCAGAGCTGCATACATTTATTAATTCCCTGTCAAACTGTTACAAGGGAGCGCAAAGCGTCCTCCAATGTTTTCCACACTTAATTCCCCTACTTACTGACCTTTTACAAATGACTGAAAATTACATTAAATAGGCATAAATCTGAGGGAAGTAGATCCACAGAAAGAGGAGTTGTTTACCAGCTCAGAAAATGAAATCTGATCATAGAAAGAAGCCAACAATCTACTCCTGAAAAGAAGGAACATCAATAATTTTTTAACCATCTGAAGATTTCGTTGTTACATCCAACAAATGAGAAGAAGAAATTGTAGAATCAATCCCTTGTTAATTGTTTTCTGAAGATGTGACTGTTTCATAATTAGCTTCTCGGCTTTGACTGTTTCCTTTCTTTGTCTTTATCCTTTGGAGAAAATCAAGTTTGGAGAAAATGCCATTTAAAACCATTAAAAATGAAATTATGCCTTAAATGAAGAAAAATCCCCTTTTTAATGGAAAAGAGCGAAGGGAAAGGGATGGGCCCGAATCAAAATTGGAATCGGAAGAGGGGAAGGTGCATCACATAAGGGGAGAGATGCAATGGAAATTTTTGATTGCGATTAGTGTGAAGGGAAGAGGGGAAATCGCAATCGCAATTGGGACGGAAAGAGGGTGTCGTATAATAGGAAAATAGAAAACATGCGATGCGATAGTGGAAAAGGGTAATGGAAATTTGCCAATCGGAGATCGCAGCGGGAGAGGGGTAGGTATATTGGAACGAGGCACAAAATTTCTGATGCGATTGGAATAAATTAAATAAGGGTAAAAGGATAAGCCAAAGGGGTAATGGGGTAAATTCCTTTCAAAACAAAAGTAAAAAAATGGTTTGGCGCTTTTACAAAGGAAAGAATGATTTTTCATTGAAAGAGCGGAGGGCTTTTAGGTGGGACCAGGAGAACAATCGTAATCGCAATTGGAGCTTGGGGCGGGTGTATTACATAATAGGATTTCGCTGATGCGATTGGGGATAGGCGATGGGGGGGAATCTTTATAAAACGAAATAAAAATTAATTTGGGCTTTACAAAGGATAAACCCCTTTTTCGTTGAAAAGGCGGAAGGGTTTAGTGGGACCGGGGACTAAATCGCAATCGGGAATCGAGGGGTAAGAGGGGCGGAGTTTTAAATAATTATGAGAAAGTGTCGATTGTGATGGAAAAATTATGAAACAATTTAAAATTAATCTTTCCCCTTTTATAAATGGAACAACCCTTTTGCTTGGAGCAGGAGGAAGATTATATGGTGGGACCCGGCCAATCGGAATCAGAATATCGGAGGGGAACGGAGCGGGAGTTTGGAACAGCAGGAATGGCCGATTTTGATGGTGCAATTGGTTTTGGACCGTCCGATTGGATGGGCAGGTCGATGATGTAAATTCAATCGGGGGAGCGGAGTTAATCGCAATCGAAATGATCGGGAGGGGTCAATCGGAAGGGATCCATCGGGACACGTGATTGCGACGATGCGATCGCAATATGGGCCGTCGGATCATTAAGGAGATCTACGGTCGGGATGTAATCGGGCAGGGTCAATCACATCAGCGATTTTGTGATCGGGAAAGGTCAATCAGGAGTTATGCAATGCGATTGGATCGGAAGCGTAGGGTTGTGATTGGAAGAGGGGATTTATATAAAAAAAAACTTTAAAATTTTATTATAAAGTTTAAGGGAATATGAGGAAAAAGGGTTTATTTAATTGCATCGGAGTTTATGGGTTAAAAAGGCCTTTAACGATGTTATTTATGCAATCGAATAGGGGAAAGGGATCTATAAAGAAAAACTTTAAAATTATATGAAATAAATTTTAAGGGAAAAATGGGAAAAGGGATTCGGTTTAGGCTATAGGGGACCTTCTTTCACTTAGGCATAATTTTCGATCCAGGAGTCAGTTTTGAGAGTATAATATACCATTGGAAATATCTTTCTGAGCTCTTTCTGATGGACATACTTAGAACATGATTTTACACTGAAAATGCTATGGAAACTTCTCTAAAAGGCAGGGTGGTGACTTTGTGGAGATAACATATTCTGAAGTGTGACTTATTACATATGATGACATGAAATTACATAAAAAATGGTAATGAAAGAAAAGTAGCATGTTTTCACCTCAAAACATGGTTTTGAGGCAAAAATTACATCAAGCTGAAATAAACATTTCTTTGATCTTCCCAAGTGCTATGACTTTGAGTTTATTAGACTTCCTCATGACCTTGCTGATATTTATTGACACTTTACTCATTAATTTGACCAAAATGAAACCCTGGAACCTAATGAGACCAACCCTATGACCTAATAATATGGATTGGGAGTGAGAATGAATCATGACCAAAGACCATAGAGAGGAGTATCAACAAGTATTACATGAGGGAAAACTGATGAAAGACCACTACCATCAATGAATCCATGACCTAATGGAATGATGAAATTTATGGTATGGGACTCCTAATATGCAAATGCAAAAGAGAAATTTTGATCACTGATGGTAGTATGACTAGACTGAAACTAACACATACTTGTCTCATTAGTTTGCTTAAGGATTGAGGATTTTAACCATGAATTGTAGATGATTTTAGGTGAATTAGAAGCATAAAAAAATCTTAAATAACACTAAACAACAGTGTAAAATAGAGAAATAATTTACCACATGAAATTTACATAGCAAGCATGATGAAGCAGTTCACCCCTCCTGGGCTACATCTGCTGGTCCAGCTCCCAATGGCATGTCCATCTTTCATTATGCTCAAAATTTTGCAAATACTTGTAGTTACAGTGCTCCAATGGTTGTTTTCTCTACACCAATGGCTCCAAAATTATCCAATTAGTCAAAAATGATTCTTCATTCACTTATAATGGGTGAAATTGAGTCTCCTAATCTTTTTCCCAATTACACCTATAAACACTCCACTAAAAGTGGAGAACTCCACTTAACTGGAGTTAAATTGGTAAATTCCGCCAATAATAACGCGCCTGCCTAAACCACAGCCAAATAAACCGTGGCATTAAATTTAGTGGTTGGGCCGTTGGCCACATGCACCCCAAACCCCACAGTTACAGTTATGGTTAGGCAAAACTATAGGCAGAACCCACGGTGATAAGGTTGAACTCTGGGTTGAGTGGCATGAGTTAGCGGAACCGTCAAATTAATCGCGTAGAAATACATCGCCATGTAAACATAACACAAACGGTTGCGGAGACTACCACAGGTTGAAGATTATCGGAGGTTGTAACATTTTTTTTCTGCCGTGTGACCACCATCACGGGACCACTGGTAGGTTGGGACTGCCGGCGGTCCCCAACCCCCAAACCTGACTACATTCAAACTTAAATAGAACTTTCGACCATTGAATGTTAAGAAATTTGTGTAGCTCGGGCGGTGTGGCATGTGAGTGCTCTATCAGAGGTCATGGGGTCGAGCCCTGTGGACCTCACCCAAAATTTTATAATGTGGTTCAAGGGCCACATGGCGATCTCAGGGCTAGCCACGTGGCACCTCCCAATTGGCCTTCAAAACATAGTCGTACAACCATTCAACCAATTAAATTGCACCACTTGCCATCCTGGGGTTGGTTATGAGGAAAGGAATATTCCTTAGAATATTCCCTTTTGTTGACTGTGCATCCACCTTGCTGACTGGGCATCCCAGTCAACCCTGGTCAAACTGTCACAAAATTTACCTATTTGGCATTTCGACCAGAATGCGATATCTCCCTCACACAACATCGGTTTTTCGAACTATTCATGGCGCCAGAATCAGGAAGAAAAGATCTACACAACCATCCTAGTTTCATCCCAATCTTGTAACTTTGAATTTTGAGCAAAATTTATGAACTCCTGATCACTCCTCCCCATTTGGAATCTTTTGGACTCCAAAAGACTTGATTACCTGTTTAGTATATGAGGGTACAACTCCCTCATCTTTCCAAATTCCATCCATCTTGCCTTTCTTGGTTTAGTTCCTTTGAGCCCAACTCGAAGGTAGTCAACCCTTCCCCTCTTGGATGCTCTTGTCCTCCTGTTAAGAATTCTATCTTCCTTGAGCTCATCCAAAAATTATGGTGAGAAATATTCGATAGAAGGTAGCTGAACATCACTTCCTTGATCATCGATCAAAGGTGGTTGATACAAACGTAAGTTTTCAACATTAACGACTGAATACATTTGCATATAAGAAAACAAGTCAAGTTGAAATGCATTATTGCCAACTTCATTTATGATATTGAATTAACCATAGCAAATGGGTTTGAGATTTTTACCTTCCCCTCACATCCTTTATTTTCTAATGTGCAACCATACCTCATCTCCCTCTTGAAACTTTTGATCAACCCAATGTTTGTCATGCCTCTCTGTTTATTTTCTTTGGCTTTTCTCAAGTTTTTCTTGAACTTGTTGACGTATAATCTGAATTTGCTCAATGAACTTTCAAGCCTTGTCAATATCACTATGGCCATCTATTGAAACATCTTTCCCAAAGATAAAGTCTAATGGTGATTTTGTCAAATACCCAAAGCATACTTCAAAAGGTGATGTTTGTGTTGAAGAGTGCTTTGCCCTGTTGTAAGTGTGCTGAATTTAATGCAGTTGCTCATCCCACAACTTAGGATGTTTGCTACAATATCCTCTCAATAGATGCACAACAGTTCTATTCACCACCTCAGTTTTTCCATCTGTTTGTGGATAAAAAGTGGCACTCTTTTTCAACTTTGTGTCCATCATTTTCCATAGGTTTGACCAAAAATTCCCAATGAACCTCGAATCCTTGTCACCAACAATAGAAGTTGGCAATCCAAAATGAACCCAAACATGTTGAAAATAAAGTTAAGCATTTTTTTCAGCAGTAATGGTTTTATTACATGGCATAAGTATACACATTTTACTGAAACTATCCACAACTACATAAAGATAATCATGTTGTCTTTTTGACATAGGTAGACCTCCAAAAAATTCCATGGAGACACTCTCCCATGGCCTTGATGGTACCAGTAGTGGTGTGTACAAACCAAGCTTCCTATTACTAGGCTAACTTGTTGCACACATAGAAAACATGACACCCTATCTATCATGTGAGGCCAATAACAATACCTCTGTAGATGCGCCATTGTTTTTCTTACCCCAAAGTATCCAGCAATAAGAGATGAATAAGATTCTCTCATGACACTTAGCCTTTCTCCTTGTGGTATAAATAGCTTTCCAAAATGAAACAACAAATTTTTATGCATGTGATAATCTTTTTCTTCAACTTGACTCCCTTCACTCAAACTAGCATACACATCTTGAAAACCAATGTCATGTACATATTGTTCTATGTAACTCTCGTGTACAACATAATCATTTTTGAGTAAAGTAGATGCACTAATGATTGGTATTGAAAGCATATTTGAAACTTTATTGAAAATACCTTTCTTGTACCTTATAACCAAGTGAAACTATTGAATAAATCCCATCCACCTAAAATGTCTTGATTGCTGCAATTTTGTTTGCATAGCAAGTACTGTAGTGGTTGGTGATCGGTATGTAAAATCGTCTCTTTACCCAAAAAGTAGTGTTTCCACTTATTGACACTTTATACCAACGCATATAGTTCTTTGTCATATGTAAGATAATTAGTCTCAGCACCATTAAATGTTTCAGAATGAAAATCAATAGGCTTACCATGCTGTAAAATTACTGTGCTCATGGCATTATCACTAGCATTGGTTTGAATCTCGAATGGATGTCTAAAATTTGGTAATTCAAGGACTAGAGTTGAACTGGTCTTGTCTTTTAAAGTTTCAAAATATTTTTGTTGTTTGCCTCCCCATTGGAAGCCTTTCTTCACACTTGTCATTGCATGCATAGGAGCTGTGATGGAAGAAAATTTAGCAATAAAATTTCTCCAATACTGAGCTGCACCTAAGAAACTTCTTATCTTAGTTACTATTTTTGGTGTGGGCCAATTCATAATGGCTTCCACTCTAGAAGGATCAATTATAAACTCTCCTCCTCCTACAGTATGTCCCAAATATACCAAAGAATTCTTTCCAAACTCACACTTTGAAATCTTAAGAAACACTTTCTCTTTCTTCAAAATATCAAGCACTCTATTCACATGTGACACATGATCTTCTCTTGTTTTTCTGAAAATAAATATTTCATCTAAGTACACAAACACAAAGTCATCAATAAATGGATGCAAAACACTATCCATAACATGCATGAAAGTTGTCGGTGCATTACACAAACCAAATGGCATAACTAGCCACTCAAAGAGTCCTTTTTTGGTTTTGAATGCAGTTTTCCATATATCACTTTCTGCAATTCTTGCTTGATGATATCGACTTCGTAAATCTAACTTAGTGAAAAAAATTTCTTCTTTCAGCTGATCAAGAAAATCATCTATTCTTGGGAGTGGGTAACGATTCTTTACCATAATCTTGTTCAAAGCTCGGAAATCTACACACATGCGCCAAGTCCCATCTTTCTTTGGTATCAATACTATGGGTGAACCACATGGCGAGGTGCTTGGCCTTATGATTCCTTTGTCCAATATCTCTTTGATTTGCCTCTTTATTTCATCATTCTCCATTATTGACATGCGATACATACCGATGTTTGGAAGAGGAAAATCTTGCTGCAATTGAATCTCATGTTGAATCTCTCTTTTTGGAGGCAATCCTGTTGGCTCCTGAAACATCTCATGATGTGCATTAACTACATCATATAAATCTGATTTCAACTTAAGATCACATCCCTCAAATGATTCATGATTATCATCAGATGTAGGCTTAATCATAAGAAGAACAAAATTCTTACTTGAATTTACTAGCCTCTTTACCTATCCAACATTTACCATAGCAATGTTTGTCTTCTTGTGATGTGCTCTAACAATGTAATCCTTGCCATATTTGAATAAATGATATTTTTTCTCATGGCTATGGAAGATCTCTTTCTTGTCATACAATTAAGGACTCCCTAACAAAATACTTGTTATGTCAAGCATAACCACATCTAATTCAACTGTGTCAACAAAATTTGCAGTGATTGCAAACCGCAATATACATTTCTTTGAAACCTGTAAATTTGCATCCTTACAAATCCAACCCAATGGATATGGTTTTGGATGTGGTATGGTCTCAAGGTTAAGTTTCTTTACCAAGTCTTCAGAGATTAATTTTTCTTGTGACTCACTATCAAATAATGTGTCAATCTTGGTATGCTTGGATATGACCCTCACATGAAACAATTATATTCTTTCTTCTTCATTTGGAGTGTTTATGTGACAGTTTGAGGTACTGGTACTGGGTTTAGTTTCAATTTATTTTCCCTTCATGTTCTTCAATCCCATGGCTGTAATCTTAGATTCATCACCTGAATCATCTCCTAAATCATGTTGAGTTGTAGCAACATTTTTTGTTTCCCTTTGTTGTTGGGTTTCTTTGGCCTCATTTCAGGGTGTAATTTCCAACAAAGAGTTTCATCATGTCCTTCTTTTGAACAATGTTTACAAACTAATTTTTCTCCCTCTTTCTTAACAGATGCATTCTTTTTGCTTTTACCTTTTGAGGTCTTCTCTTTGATTTTACCCTTAAAAGGTTTCTTTCTACCCTCTTGAGAAATGTTCTTCCCTCTAGCTTCTAGATGTGTGGCCTGAACACATACTTCTTCTAGAATTCTGGGATTAAACATGAGAATAATATGTTTTAGGTAGCTATGTAAGCCTCCTATGTACTTGAGAAAAGTATCTTGGTGTTGCGAATCTACCCCTAATAAGAGAGCTCTTCTCCTAAATTCTTGGGTGTATTCTTGCACATTTTGTCCCTTCAATTGCCTAAAATTTTTTTAGTTCTTTATGGCTTTCTGCATATGAGCTAATGGATAAAATTTTTGTTTTATAGCACTACTGAAATCTGACCATGAAATAATAATCTTACCATGTTTCTTGATCTCCTCCTTTGTCTTTGCTTCCCACCAAACAAGTGTTGCACCTTCCATTATCAATGAAGCTAATTGTATTTTGGTATCATCATCATCAAGGTTCTGGATTCTCAAATAGACCTCCAATTTACTAATCCAATTATCAATATTTTCTGCATTGACTTCACCATTAAACATTGGAAATTCAAACTTAACATCAACTTTTAAAAAAGGAATTTTACCAATGTTCATTGACTTGTGTGGCTTATGTACTGAAGAAGAAGTAGAGGATGACGATGATGAGGGTGAGGATGATGGCTTTCCATTGCCTCCATTTCCTCCATTTCCCTTATTTGACTTATCTTCATCATTGTGACCTCCTAAAGACCCCTGAACTTAGTTGTGAAGTTTGGATCCTTCTCCTTCTAGTATCCCATTCCTTTCTTGATAAAGGATTCTAACCATCTCAGTCATATCAAGAAATTCTTTCTTGAACACACTTTCTTCCTCTTTGGCATCAAATTATTCCTTTGATTTGGCTCTTTTTGAGGCCCTTATTCTTCCACCAATTTTCCTTCTCCTCTTTTGAGCTTGAGCTTTGTAAGAATCTAAAACTTGCAAATAGTTAAACAATTATTTTGCAGAAAACAACACCAGAGAATAAACTCTAGCTCTGATACCAATCTGATATGAAAGGACTATATTAGTTTTCTTGTGCTAAGTGTATTTTCAGTTTATAAGCATGTGCATACTTGTCTCATTAGTTTTCTTAAGGATTGAGGATTTTAACCATGAATTGTAGATGTTTTTAGGTGAATTAGAAGCATAAAAAAAGCTTAAATAACACTGAAAATTAGTGTAAAATAGAGAAATAAGTCACCACATGAAATTTACACAGCAGTCATGATGAAGCAGTTCACCCCTCTTGGGCTACATTTGCAGGTCCAGCTCCCAATGGCATGTCCACCTTTCATTATGCTCAAAAATTTGCAAATACATGTAGTTACAATGCTCCAATGGTTGTTTTCTCTGCACCAATGGCTCCAAAATTCTCCAATTAGTCAAAAATGACTCTTCATTCACTCAGAATTGGTGAAAATTGAGTCTCCTACTCTTTTTCCTAGTTACACCTAGAAAAACTCCACTAAAAGTGGAGAAATCCACTTAACTGGAGTTAAATTGGTAAATTTCGCCAAGAATAACATGGCCACCTAAGCCACTATTGAATAAATCGTGGCATTAAATTTAGTGTTTGGGTGGTTGGGCACATGCACCCAAAACCCTGCGATTACGTTTATGGTTGGGCAGAACTATAGCCAGAACCCACAGTGGTAAGGTTGAATCTGGGTTGAGTGGAATAAGTTAGTGGAACCGTCACATTAAGCATGCCGAAATACTGTTAGGTCCCTATATTACTGTTATAGTCCCTTATTGTTGTTATTGTAACCCCATTATTGTTATTATTATACCCTTGTAACCCCCATATTGTTATTATTGTGCCCTTAAATTATTATTGTTAGGTCGGCTAGGATTACATTGTGGCCCCATGGACTCCTATATATAGAAAGGAAGTTTTGTAATTTGTATCATCCAAGAACTGTTCATTCATGTAATTTATTGGAGGTTGTCCCATCGAAGTGGCTTATTTCTAAGGCGTTGATATCTCTTTTCTTCTATTTTTGGAGCTGGTTTCCCAACATTTGGTATCAGAGCTTTGGATTCTAGGGTTTCGCTGCTCCAAACAGGTCATTATGGCATTTTCACTATAACTTTTTTTCTACGAAGGTTAAGAAGCTGAAATGTTTAAAGTGCGAAGCTGAAATCCTGAGGAACATCGTCGCAAAATTTCAGAGCTTGTTTCGAAATATTTTCAGAGATATGATCTGTGGATGTTAGGTATTTTTGCAGGCTCCTGAATTTCACTTAAAAATGTCATCACAGAATTTTTGCTATAAATTGTTTTCCACGAAGGTTAAGAAGCTGAAATTTTTAGAGCACAAAAATTAAATCCCGAGGAACATCATTGAAAAATGTCAGAGCTTGGTTCGCAATAGTTTTGGAGATATGCTCTATGGAAGTTAGGTCCTTTTTAGGCTCCTGAATTTCATCTCAAAGAGGTGATCGTGGGAAAATATTCATAACTCTCTCTCTCTCAGCATCAGATTAGAATTATTTAAAAAGTGATTGGAAGTAAACCGACTGTAGTTTCTTGTCTGTAAATATTAGAGACAAAGGAGCAAACAGTGACGTGTGGCAAGCCGTACAAGTTCTCTCTACTGAACCAATCCATAATTAGGTCATTGTGGGAGATTGGAAATAAATTTTCATTGAAGAATCCAAATCTAGTCAGAATTGTGACAATTAAAAGAAGATTCAGGGGGCTACGTCAGGGCCTAATTTTAGATATTGAAGATTTGAAATAGAAAAGATAATTCAGTTTCAATATCGAGCTCCTCAAAATCAAGAAAAATGTGTGTATTTGTTTTCAAATTGCATAAGTCTTGTTTGGAAAATCAGTTTTAAGTGATTCCAAAGGCCTATTGAGCATAGATATCAGTATTGGGTTCTAAAATGCCTCTTAAAAAGAATTCAACGCCCATTAACCCCTCATAGTACTCTACTATGACTCATGAAGATGAAGAATTGCAACATGATCTATCCAAATTACAAGAGCAAGTGCACCAAAATTCGCTCTCGCAAAGAGCAACAAAAAATGAAATGGACGTTTTGAAGAAAAGCACGGAAGCTAATATGGATGGTTTGAAGAAAGGCATGGAAGCTACGATGGATGGTTTGAAGAATTGTATGGAAGATAAAATGGATGGTATGGAAGAAAAAATGGAAGGTTTGAAGGAAGACATGGAAGGTTTGAAGGAAGGTTTGTCAAAGTTGACACAAGAAATGATTCCTAATGGCGAAAAGATAGTAGATGAAAATCATGATGAGAAAAAAATAAATGTTAATCGTGATTTCATAAACTCTAATGTTGGATTAAAGAACCAACATATTCCAAAGATGGATATGAGGAAGTTTTATGGCAAGGATCCCATAACATGGATACTACAGATGGAGCAATATTTTGATCTCAATAATGTGCAAAACACACAAAAGGTACGCATTACAACTTTACATTTAGAACAAAATACATTTGTATGGTATCGATGGCTTTGCTCCCGTAAAAAAATTTTCACTTGGTCAATTTTTACGGAGGAAATGATAGCACATTACGATGATACAAAAATCAATACCTCCTTTAGCCAATTGATAAATCTCAAACAAAAGGGTTTAGTGGTGGAGCACATTGAGGACTTCCAAAAATTGAATATAATGGTAACTGATATTTCAGAGGAACACAGAGTTGATCTCTTCATAGGTACTTTAAAGGATAATTTCCAACATGAAGTTCATGTTTTGAAACCCGATTCATTGGAGAAGGCATTCAGGTTGGCAAGAAAAATTGAATGTAAAATTATGGCGACAAGGATGCCTACCACTCACTTCTATAAAGATGGAAGCGTTGCTACTCCTATATTTCCACAACCTACAAGGTTGACACCACAACAATTGGAATAAAAAAGAGCAAAAGGGCTTTGCTACAGTTGTGATAGCAAATACACTAAAGGTCATAAGTGTGCTGAGAAGAAATTATTTTACATATATTGTGAAGAGGAAGAAGAAAATGAACAAGAAGAGGATATACACCAGGAACCAGTCCTAGAAGAGGAAGAAATGAGTCTGACTATATCGTGTAATGCATTGGCAGGAATTACCACTCCTCAAACTCTCAAGATAGAAGGACATATCAAGAAGAAAAAGGTAATAGTGTTGATTGATTGAGGTAGCACCCATAATTTTTTTCATTGTAAGGTAGCCAAGGAATTGAATTGTTTCCTATACCCAACACCAGAATGTCAACTGATGGTTGCAAATGGAGGAACTATAAATTTCTCTGGAAAATTCCATAATATCAAGCTAACCATGGGGGAGTATGTATTTAATATTCCAATGCTTTCCATTCCTATGGGAGGTGTTGATGTTGTACTAGGAGTACAATGGTTACAATCTTTGGGGACAGTAGCTTTTAATTTTTGAGAACTTTTCTTGAAACTTTTTTCAGAAGGAAAGGAAGTCAAATTACGCGGTATTACAGGGAAGCTGGGAAAGATAATAAGTTCTAATGTCATGACAAATCTTCTAAATAAATAACAACGAGGTGTAATTGCACAATTATGCTCACTAGAAGTTCCAACATCAAAATCATCTATTTCTGCAGATCTCCAAAAAGTCTTGGACAATCATTCCAAGGTGTTTGAAACTCTCAAAGGGCTCCCACCTATTCGTGATCATGATCATGCTATTCATTTGATTCCAGGAAGTGTTCCTCCAAACATCAGGCCTTATAGATATCCTTATGTCCAAAAGAGCAAAATTGAATGTATGATTGCAGAAATGTTAGAGGCGGGTATAATTCAACCTAGTCAAAGTTCTTTCTCTGCTCCTGTAGTATTGGTACACAAGAAGGATGGATCATGGCACATGTGTCTGGATTATAGGGAGCTCAATAAGCTCACCATTAAAGATAAATTTCCCATTTTTGTGATTGATGAATTATTGGATGAATTACATGGAGCAATTTATTTTACCAAGTTGGATCTTCGTTCAGGATATCATCAAATTAGAATGAAGGCTAAAGATATTCCAAAAACAACATTTCAAACTCATGAGGGTCATTATGAATTTTTGGTCATACCTTTTGGCCTTACCAATGCACCTTCTACATTTCAAGGGTTGATGAATTCCATTTTCAAACCCTTAGAAAATTTGTGCTAGTATTTTTTGATGATATACTAATCTACAACAGGTCTTGGAAGGATCATGTTAAACATGTTGATAGGGTGCTCAAACTATTGCAGGAGAAACAATTAGATGAAAAAACATCCAAATGTTTCTTTGGAGTATAAGAGGTGGAATATCTGGGTCATATTGTATCTCGTGAGGGTGTTAAGGTAGACCCTAACAAAATTAAAGCCATTAAGGAATGGAAAGTCCCCACAACCATTAATCAGTTGCGAGGATTTCTTGGGTTAACAGGGTATTATCACAATTTTGTTAAGAATTATGGGAGAATAGTAGCACCTCTAACAACATTATTAAAGAAAGATGCATTTTCATGGACTCCTGAAGCAACTAAGGCCTTTGAATATCTTAAAGAGGCAATGTGCCTAGCACCGGTCTTAGCTACACTAGACTTCACAAAAACCTTTATTGTGGAATGTGATGCCTTAGGAAATGGAATTGGTGCTATTTTAATGCAATAAGGAAGACCCATTTCTTTTGAAAGTCGTCCAATCAAAGGAAAGTATTTACAGAAACCTATTTATGAGAAGGAAATGTTAGCAATACTGCATGCACTAAAGAAATGGTGAACTTGCCTAATTGGAAGACACTTCAAGGTAAAAACTGATCATGATAGTCTTAAACACTTTTTGGAACAAAGACTATCTTCAGAAGAGCAGCAAAAATGGGTCACAAAGATGTTGGGTTATGACTTTGATATAATCTACAAAAAAGGGAAGCTAAATATTGTTGCAGATGCACTCTCAAGAAAGAATGAAGAGGTGGAAGCATTGCTTTGTGCCATTTCTATTATCCAACCAGATTCGATAACTGAAGCAAGAGATGAATGGAAGAAGGACGAAGAAGTGTGGACACTAATTCAAAATTTACAGCAAGATCCTAGTAAATCTGATACATTTAGTTGGAAAAATGAATCCTTATGGTACAAAGATTTCTTATATCTTTGTAAGAATTCCAAACTAAAACAAAAGATTATTTTGGAATTGCACACTTCTCCTTTAGGAAGACATTTGGGATTTTTAAAAACTTACCACAGGGTGAAGAAATAATTTTTTTGGGATGGCCTTAAATATGATATTCAAAAGTTTGTGGCAGAATGTTTGGTTTGCCAGCAGAATAAAGTTGAGACAATTAAGACCCCGGGTCTTCTACAACCTTTATCCATTCCAATTCAATGTTGGGAGGATATTTCAATGGATTTTATCACAGGTTTACCTAATTCTGAAGGAAAGAGTGTCATCATGGTGGTAGTTGATAGACTTACCAAGTATGCACACTTTTGTGCATCATCTCATCCATTTAAAGCAAGTACAGTTGCTACTACATTTATGGACACAATTCAAAAGCTACATGGGAACCCAAGGGTTATTGTGAGTGACAAAGATCTCATTTTTACTGGAAAATTTTGGACGGAGTTATTTTCTTGTTTGGGTACTCAATTAGCTCATAGCTCATCTTATCATCCTCAATCTAATGGTCAAACTGATATAGTAAATAAATTTTTGGAGGGATATCTTCGTTGTTTTGTATCTGATAAACAAACACAATGGGTCAAGTGGTTACCTCTCACTGAATGGTGGTATAACACTTCCTTCCATACTACAGCAAAAATGACCCCATTTATGGCACTTTATGGATATCATCCACCATCCATCACATCATCTTTAAGAGAAAATTTGAAGGTTCAAGCAATGGAAGATCACATCGAGCATCAACAACAAGTTCTCTAACTCTTAAAGGATAACTTGAATTTAGCACAAAATCGAATGAAACAACAGGCAGATCAACATCGTAGCAAGAGAAGTTTTGATGTAGGAGACTGGGTATTTTTACAGCTACAACCATACAAAAAAATGTCCCTCAAGCAAGCTAAGAAGGATAATAAATTATCGCCAAAGTACTATGGTCCTTACAAGGTGTTGCAAAAGATTGGTACTATGGCATACACATCGAGCATCAACAACAAGTTCTCCAACTCTTAAAGGATAACCTGAATTTAGCACAAAATCGAATGAAACAACAGGCAGATCAACATCGTAGCAAGAGAAGTTTTGATGTAGGAGACTGGGTATTTTTACAGCTACAACCATACAAAAAAATGTCCCTCAAGCAAGCTAAGAAGGATAATAAATTATCGCCAAAGTACTATGGTCCTTACAAGGTGTTGCAAAAGATTGGTACTATGGCATACAAATTGGAGCTTCCTTCTTCTTCATGAGTGCATCCAATTTTACATGTTTCATGCTTAAAGAAGGTTATAGGTGAAAATCTTCCAGTTCAAACAATTTTTCCAGAACTTGATGAGGAAGGAAAAATCATATTGGAACTTGAAGCGGTCACGGAACATTAGGGGAATTTTGAGGTCTAAAATGGGCCTCCTAAGAAAAATGTACAACAAAAATAAAATTTATAACAACCAATAGGATTCAAGATGATGATGTCAACCATGGGGGATGATTCACCATTTTTTAAATAAAAAGGCAAAAATATTAAAAAATAATAAAATAATAAAACTACTTTTTCAACTCGTATTTTCAACTTATCTCCCAAATTTTTTACTCAAATTTCGAGTGGGAGTACTCGTTGGATGAGAAATTTAATTCCTCATCCAAGGAGTACCCATGTTTCATACTTTCGATGCGTCCTACTAAACGAAAAATGAGAAATACATAAAAAAACGTGATTACAATCACGTTTTTCATGTATTTCTCATTTTTCGTGTAGTAGGACCCATCGAAAGTATGCAACATGGGTACTCCTTGGATGAGGAATTAAATTTCACATCCAACAATTACTCCCGCTCGAAATTTGAGTAAAAACTTTGGGAGATAAATTGAAAATATGAGTTGAAAAAGTAGTTTTTTCATTTTTCCCTCTAAAATTTGATGATGTCATCAAATCTTATTTGATTCTTTCCACTATTATTATATAATTTCCTTAGGAGGCCCATTTTAGACCTCAAAATTCCCCTAATGACAAGAACTCGACAGCTATGGAATCGATCAATTTTAGAGTATCTCATCAAGTGGAAGAACTTACCCATTGAAGATTCTACATGGGAGGATGAGAATTTTATACAGAAGCATCCAAAGCTACTCAAGCATTGAGGACAACACTTTTTTGAAGGAGACGGGCATGCTAGGTCCCTATATTACTATTATAGTCCCTTATTGTTGTTATTGTAACCCCCTTATTGTTATTATTGTACCCCTGTAACCCCCATATTGTTATTATTGTGCCCTTAAATTATTATTGTTAGGTCAGCTAGGAATGCATTTTGGCCCCACTAGGATTACATTGTGGCCCCATGGACTCCTATATATAGAAAGGAGGTTTTTTTATTTGTATCATCCAAGAATTTTTCATTCATGTAATGTATTGTAGGTTTCCCCCTCGAAGTGACTTATTTCTAAGGCGTTGATATCTCTTTTCTTATATTTTTGGACCTGGTTTCCCAACAAATACATCGCCATGTGACAATATAACACAAACGGCTGTGTAGACTGGTGGAGGTTATAACATTTGTTTGCTGCCATGTGACCACCATCGTGGGACCACTAGTGGGTTGGGACCGTCGGTGGTCCCCAACCCCCAAACACGACTGCATTCAAACTTAAATAAAAATTTTGATCATTGAATGTTAAGAACTTCATGTAGCTCGGGCAATGTAGCGTGTGAGTGCTCTGCTGGAGGTCACAGGGTCAAGCCTTGCGGACCTCACCCAAAATTTTACACTGTGTTTCAAGGGCCACGTTGCAGCATCAGGGCTAGCCACGTGGCGCCTCCCAATTGGCCTTCAAAACATAATTGTACAACCATTCAACCAATAAAATTGTACCACTTTTCATCCTGGGGTTGGTTTTGAGGAAAGGAATATTCCTCAAAATATTCCCTTTTGTTGACTATGCATCCACCTTGGTGACTGGGCATCCCAGTCAAACCTGGTCAAACTGTCACAAAATTTACCTGTTTGGCATTTTGATCAAAACGCGATATCTCCCTCATATGACATCAGTTTTTCTAACCATTCGCAGCGATGGAATCAGGAAGAAGAGATATATGAAACCGTCTTAGTTTCAACCCATCCTGTAAATTTGAATTTTGAGAAAAAATTATGAACTCCTGATCAATCAATCTATTTTGAATAAAGCTTTCTTATAAACCCTAATAGCCACATCCTTATTTATTTTGATCTCACAACTACCAAATTATCAACAATAAGCAATATTTTTGGCATATAGATCTAAGGTATTTCTTAGAATAAATATGAGTATATATGATATTTTAAGCACTAAGCAATCTATATCTCTTCTTGGCATATATTTGAGTGGAAAGACATCAATTAAGGTTGAGAACAAAGCGAAACAAAGGGAAATTTATTTGACTAGACAACCCCTGAATTTTATCAAGTGCACAATTTTACACCTTAACAAGAAACTACTAGGAATGCATATAGCATGCTTGAGTGTAATAATTAAGTAAAATATGTTGATAACATGGTGTTAGCATTAATCTCAACTAGATGAGCTAGTTTAGCTTTTAATTGATGTCAATTAGTTGAAGGAATGATTGCAATATGATCTAATGATTGACAAACGTTGTTAGAGGTTCTGGAGGTCTACAGGTGTTTGGAAAAGAGGTTGAATTTGGTTTGATATAGGAGGAAGAAGTTCTGAGAAGAGAAAATTTAATTTTCTAAGTGTTATTAGAGTGTTGCGGTCATTTCTTGGGGCAACACTCCCTTAGTGTTGCAGGAAAGCAATGGTGTTGTTGGGTATGTGTTATATTCTTTCCATGAATAGTTGCACGCATGGGGGGTTCACAGTGGGGGCGACAACCCCTCTCTGTCCATGGGTTCACACAAGACGGGCAACCCCTTGCGTAGGGTCCAGGGCAGCGCCCTGGGAAATGTTTTTTTTTTACCCTATTTTAGGTGGACAGATCCACATATGGTTTTTTGCATGGGTGTGAACATGGTTTTGGGGCATGATGGTTTTCGGCCCTTGGTATTCTGTAGATCTGGTCCAGGGAACTACGATTATTTTCTAATCCAGGGTTAATGGATTGTGGTTTATGAATGCTTCGACATGTATATATATGTGTTGTGACTCTAAAAGGAATATAATGAAAATTCAAGCTGGTAGTCCCGATTTGGGATCCAGGGGAAAAATATCTGTGTATTTTTTTATATTTTATGCTCTCACTATTTTTTATTATTTGTTTTTAAGAATCCGTTTGCATATAATTTATGTACAGGGTTAAAACCTAAAATTGGTATCAGAGCTATTTCAAACTCAAGGGGATGCCTCTGCTATGGAGGGGTTTTTTACTCGGGCTTGTGGTCGACCCTATTCAGTGGGAGATCTGCGGGATCGATTCTTGCGGTGAAAGAAGATGGGGAGCAGTGGAAAGATAGAGATCGAGAAATTTAATGGTTAGAGTTTTGAGTTGTGGAAGCTCAAGATGGAGGACCTGATGGTGGATAAAGATTAGTGGATCTTGGTAGATTCGTGTACTAAACCAACGTCAATGTCAGATGAAGACTGGGCGAAGTTGGATCAGAAGGCAAACAACACAATATGGTTGTGTATCTCAGATTCGGTATTGTTGAGTGTATCTGGGAAAGCTACGATGAAGACTTTATGGGTCAAGTTAGGGACTTTGTACCAATCTAAGTTTCTGGTGAATAAATTTTTCCTACGTAAAAAGATATATAAATTGAGGATGAAGGATGGAGACTCGGTGACAGAGCATAAATTCCTTCAATACTATGGTAAGTTAGTTTTCATTGTTGATATTAAAATCTCGAATGAATATAAGTGCATCATTTGTTGTGTTATTTACCATATTCATGGAACATTTTGGTTACTGTAATAGGTAGCAATACAAATACCTTGAATTTTGATGAATTTTTCTCAGCCTTAATGTCAGAGGAAATGAGACAGAAAAATATGGAGGGCTAGAATGGAGATGCCTTATCTATATGAGGAAGGTCTCAGAACATAAACCAAAATAAGTTTTTGAGTGGGAGATCTAAATCTAGAGGGAGATTTAAATCTCTAGGAAAGCCTGTAAAGGTGTGCTAGAAATGCAGAAAGGAAGGGCACTTCAAAAATGAATACAGATCAAAAGCTCCTGAGAAAGGAAAGGGTATGATAATGCTCCTTCTGCAGAGGAAAAAACCACCTCATATGAAGGTAGGGATGTGTATTTGGCTTCTTCTTCAAATACACATGGAGATCATGAGGCATGGTTGATTGACGCAGGTGCATCCTTTCACTTCACTTCCCATAGGGAGTGGTTTTGCGAGTATGAGAAGTATGATGTTGGTGATGTCTTCTTAGGGGATGATAGGAAGGCCAGAATCATTGGACGTGGAAAATTCAAGTTGAAGCTGCAAGGTGGAAGGATTAGAACACTTCCTGTCGTTCTGTGTATTTCTGTATTGGCCAGAAATTTGATTTTTGTAAGCAAGAGAGATGATGCAGGTGTAAAAACAGTGATCTATAAAGATACCTACAAGATGGTTTGGGGAGCATTGGTTTTAATGAGGGGAGTTCGAATTGGAACTCTGTACAAGCTTCGGGGTAGCACTGTTATTGATGGGTGAAATAGTTTTGTGTTTCCTAAAAGTGGAGCGGAAAGCCTAGCGGTCTCTGGAGAAAAGGCCATGCTATGGAATCAAAGGCTTGGACATATTGGAGAGAAGGGCCTTCGAATAATACATGGTAATGGTATGGTATAAGGTGTGTCTAATTTATCTCTGGATTTCAATTTATGTGAACATTGTGTATATGGAAAGCAAAATTGAGTGAGTTTTCCTTCTGGTGCTAATAGGGCGAACAAGATATTAGAGCTTGTGCATAGTGATGTGTTTGGACCCATGTCGGTTCCATCGCTGGGTAAGTCTCTGTACTATGTTTCATTCATATATGACTTCTCAAGGAATACATGGATATATTTCTTGAGGAATAAATATGAAGTCTTTGATAGATTTAAGGAATTTAAGGCTCTGGTGGAAAACCAGACAGAGAAGAAGATAAAGGTGTTGAGGACATATAATGGTGGCGAGTTCTGCAAGAAGGAATTTGAAGATTTTTGTAAGAAGTGTGGTATAGCATGACAGAAGACTACTCATACACCTCAAAAAAACAGAGTTGTAGAAATAATGAATAGAACGTTGATGGAAAAGGCAAGAAGAATGGTCAGTGGTACAGGGTTAGGATAGGAATTCTGGGCAGAGGCAATGGAGACTGCATGTTACAATAGATCACCTTCATCAACGTTGGAGGATAATACTCCACATGAGGTGTGGATTGGTAATAAACCCTCTCTTTTACATCTTAGGGTATTTGGATGTGATGCATATGTACATGTTCCAGAGGTGAAAAGTACCAAGTTGGATAATAAATATGAAAGGTACGTCTTTATTGGGTATAAGGATGGTTTAAAAGGTTACAAGCTTTGAAACCCAAAAATAAGGAAGGTAGTGTATATTCGAGATGTGGTGTTTATAGAGGTGAAATATGTTGTTAAACATGAATTCCTACCAAAGGAACCTGAGAAGATAGCGTTTGAGCTAAAGGAGGATGAATCAAACTCGACAACATAACAAGATTCAGAAGAGGAAGAGCCACAAATTCCAGTTGTGAGAATATCAGTTCGGGAAAGAAGGTAGCTAGAAAGGTATAGACTATCTTCTTTCTGTTCAAATTTTTCTTTAACCATCAACGTGATGATCCTAGAACTTTCGAGGAGGCGGTGGATTCAGAGGATGGAAAACTGCGGAAGGAGGCCATGGTTGATGAAATGGCATCCTTGCACAAAAATGAGGCATTGGATCTAGTGGATTTGCGCTCTGGTGCGCCCATTGGGAGAAAATGGGTGTTTAATAAGAAGATGAATGTAGAAGGCAAGGTGGAGAAATAAAAAGCTCGGTTGGTAGCAAAAGGTTATTCCCAGGTGCCGGGAATTGATTTTGGTGATATTTTTTCTCCTGTTGCCAAAGTTACTTCTATTAGATTACTTTTATCTGTTGCTGCTGCATTTGATTTTGAGATAGAACAGATGGATGTGAAGACATAATTTCTTCACGGGGATCTAGAAGAGGAGATCTACATGAAGCAACCTGAAGGCTTTATGGTGAAGGGTAAGAAAGAACTGGTATGCAGGTTGAAGAAGTCTCTGTATGGGTTAAAAAAATCACCAAGGATGTGGTATCAGAAATTTGATACCTATATACGGGGACTTGGCTTCACCAGAAGCAAGGAGGATCACTGTGTTTATTTTAAATTAATTGGTGACCGTGTTATTTATTTGGTCTTATATGTGGATGATATGTTGTTGATTGGAAATGACAAAGAAATTATCCAAGATTTTAAGACCCAACTGTTCTCCAAATTCGACATGAAGGATCTTGGTGCTGCAAACTATATTTTTGGCATGGAAATTAAGAGAGATTAGGCAAAGAGGAAGCTCTGCTTAAACCAGAGGAAGTATGTCGAGACGATATTGCAGAGGTTCAATATGCAGGATAGTAAACCGGTGAATGTTCCTATTCATGTGGGTGTAAAGTTTAATGTTGAACAATGTCCCAAGACATAAGAAGAAGAGGAGGATATGTCCCATGTTCCATATGCAAGTGCAGTGGGTAGCCTGATGTAAGGTGTTAGCCCCCTATAAATTTTGTTATAACCCAATGGTGGCTAATTTTGTTTTTCAAACCTTCAAAGAAATAGTTCCTTTTAAAAACTTATCATCTTTTGAAGTTTTTATGATGATTATTACTCTTTGAGTTAATATTCACTGATGTTTCCCTTTTTCCTAAAGAACCTGTTGTTCACTAAGAGAAAGACTGCTTGAAAACTCCAATTTTCATTATTTACACTTCTCCATTTCCTTTTTCATTTCATCCATAAACTCTTTCATTTACCTCTCATTCCCTCAAATTCTCCTTCAAAGCCTTGTGAAATCCCTTTATAAGGTTTTAAAAGCCCTTTTTCCCTTATCAGAACCCTCAAAACCCTCAAAAAACCCTTCAAAAATCCTAAAAAACCTTCATTTTTCTATAAAGCCTTAAGCCCCTTTCGGCCTTAAGCCCCAGCCCCTTTCTCCACATATAACCCGCGCTGTGACCGAGCGCGAAGCACTCATCTCTTCGCAAATATTCATTCTATCGCAATCGATAAATCGTAAAATTCCCTTTATCCTTTCCCTTTTCCTCTTCCGATGCCGATCCTCCATTTTAATCTCAGCCGTTGAATCCACAAGAACCAACGACCCAGATTCAATCGCGCTCCGCTTATTAGCCCTCCGACATCATACTCGCCGATTTAATCCTGACCGTTGATCTCTCATACCGATCCAACGGCCAGCGCTTAATCGCATATCGCAAACTCAAAGACCCTGGCGCTTTTGCCTCTTTCCTTTCTCCGATGTGATGTAATCCCAGCGGTTCATTCCACCAGATCCAACGGTTCGCGCTTCATCGCATCGCACCCATCCATCGCATGATCCTCCACCATCCCGACCTCTGATTAAATCTCCACCGCTGATCTCTCTTAGATCAAACAGTCTGCGCTCAATTGCATTGGCACATTGCATCGCCACTTTGCCCTTTCCTCTCGCTGATGCGATTCTGCGATGAAATCTCCGTCGTTGATCTTATTAAATCCGACGGCCCACATTACTTCTTCTTTTTAAACCCTGCCCTTCTCATTCTCCCCCATCGACAGATCTCGACCGTCGATCCTCATGATCCGACGGCTCCCATCGATCCTCCTTTTTGCCCATTCCCTTTCCCTTAATTTCTTCATATCTGCTTCTTCTCTTAAATCCAACCATCCATCAAAGAAGTCTAACGATCGGGACTTAACCCGATAGCCCATTGCACCCGTCCACTATGCGCCAATACGTCACCATGGACCTCGTGTACCCTTTTACCTCGCAACTCTTCGTCCATCGCGCTCAACCCGCACCATTGGATCTGGAGCCTCCAATCCAACGAACTAGAATCCATATCACATAATTTTTTGGACCTCCCCGCAGTGCACAAGTTCCGCACGAAATAGGTGGTTTTCAAAATCCATGTGTCGAATGCTAACACATATCGCGTTCCAAAAGTGAAAACCACCTACCCCCCAAATGCAACGCGAAAACCGTTTTCGGTTTTCCGCTATATCGCTCCCTCCGCCAATGTTGCTCTTTCATATTTTAATCTCCGCCATCGATCTCAGAGATCAGACGGTCCCAATTCAATCTCACCCCCATTCGACTGCCCTCCATCTTTTCTCCCAAGCGACCCCACCGATTAAGCTCAACCAATGATTATTCTAATCCAACGGTTCCGATTTTCTCTCGCGCCCAAACCTCCAAAGCAGTCTTTGAACCTATTTTTCGCAGGTTTTTTATAATTTTTGTTTGTTTTGTGCAGGATATATGGGTTTTCCCATAGTTTTAAAAATAATGCGAAGGTCAGGGATGATGATCCATAATCCATTATTCACGAAGAAAGGAGATCTATAGGGTTCAAATTATGTTTTTACTCCTCATGAGCATTGGTGATATCATGAAACCCTCTGCGCACCTACAAATATGCAAACACAGTCAGAATCGATTAATTGAAGAGTATCAGCGTTAAAAAAAAAGGATGAAAGCATAAAGTGAAGAATTAAAGAGTTTGATCAGAGTTTAAAGGGATTAAGGCATAAATTCAAGAATCAAAGGCCTAATCCACAATCAGAAAGGAATAAAAGACCGAAGATGAAGATCAAGGCTAATTAAAGCCTAAACACAGATTCAGAGATAAATCACTGTGTTTATAAAACAGAGAAATATCAGTCGAAAGACACCTCAGAGCCACATCAAAAGGGCTAATTGAATCCCCCAACTACCAAAATTGGCACCTTCAGCCTCTCCGCCTCAAAGCAATACCCAGATCAAATCTCAGTCCGAAACATTAAGGCCAAAGGCAGCTGAACAGTTATTACAAGAAAAACGAATATCTCGACTGTCAGCGGAAGTTATTATAAAGATAAGAAAGTGCCTTAGAGTCAATATTTTTGCCCACTAAGCCTAAAAAGTAGAAATAGAATAAATGAAACAGAGTTGTAATTCGATGCATTCCTGCCTTATGCCTTACATGGTTTTCAAGGCTGGAAGTTTCATTTACTGTAGAATTAATTACACTTCAATCCTAAAACTCTTCCACCTCCTCATTTCTTCTATAAATACTTCTGAAAAATATGAGAAGTTGGTTGGTTGGTCACTAGTTGTAATACTTAAACTCTTTGAAATAATACATAGCCTGTTTGAAGTTGAAGAAGAAATTGAAGTCTTGGAAGCTTAATGATGTTTAAACATGCTTGTTCTTGAGAAGGCTCTATCATTAGATCCCTGAACTTGGCTGTTGGTGATGTATTCTAAACTGTAATGTTTTTCCTGTTTTCATTATGTTTCATAAATTCTTACTACAGTAGGATGAAAAGTTTAGGCTAAGAAATGACTCCTGGAAGCACCTTAGACCTATTTATCCTTCAATGTTTTATGTTTTCTTCTGCTGAGGTATTTTAGAGTCTTTAATCTTTCTCTTTAGTCCTCATGCTTGTTTATTTCTCTAATAGTTCAAATAGTTGGTTCCAACATGATTTATGGTTTTCCCTGCTTGTCTGCTGCCACTTGAAAACTGTTTTTGAAGTCTCCCTTTGAAGTACCATTGTTTATAGTTAGCCAAGGAGGTCTGTTTCGATCATACCCTTTGTCCCTGCTTGAACAATTGTTTTAAAGGTCTTTATAGTTGTGATCATAGATGTGTTAGGTGTTCCCTCTTCTATGACTGCAATTATCAGTGAATCTTTTATGTTTTCTAAGTCCTTTGAAATAAAATCTTTGAGGAAATAGGATGTGCTCCCAAATCTTAGATTTCATTTTAAAAGTTGTCTTGAAGTCATCATTTGCTTAAAGTGTGGTTTGTAGAATTCATGGTTAGCCCTGTCTATCAAATACCTCTTTATGTTCAAGTTATGTTTTTAAGTTCCCTTTGTTGAGAATTCAAACTCTCTTTCAAAATCATTAATGTCCATCTCATTCACAAAACTAAAGGATCTTGTGGCCAAGTTAGATTTTCCCTTTGATATCCCATATCCATTGATGAGCTTGTTATTTACTTCTTCTTGACTCCATTGCCCAATGAATCTGACACTTCTTCTTTCTGTTTATACTGCCTAGACCTTTCATTTTCTGCTGTACTAATTCAACCAAACAAACAAACAAAACAAACAATTGCACTTAATAACTACTCTAAAATCAATACTTGAAAGCAAACAAGACATACCTTTGCAAACAATTTGAGAGATCCCTCTCCGAGAACAGGAGGACTAGATCCTGGAACTCTAAAGATTGGTTTTGATGTTTCCTTGTCTTTTGGTTAGCCAATATATCAAAACACAAGACCCCAACATATGCGATGGTATGTACTAGACCAGACATTGCACATGCAGTGGGAGTATTGAGGAGGTTTACGTCAAAACCAGGGAAGGGGAATTGGACAACAGTAAAGTGGGTTTTCAGATATTTTGGTGGCACTAGTGATTATGGTTTGTGCTACTAGGGATGAACAAGATTATGTTATTAGAGTACATTCTCATGGAGGAGCAGATGTAGACATCTTAATGAAGGCGCTGGAAAGAAGAAAATTTAAATTCCATGGAGACAGGATCGGGGTAGAAGATAATCCCTTTCTTGTTGAGAGGGAGTGTTGAAATGGCACCCCAAGGGGGCTTCTGATTTAATTTTCCCTAATTAAATTGGAAGAGAAATTGTAATTTCATCTCATGACAACTTGTATTAGTTAACTAAGTCAGAATGACTCAGTTAGCTTATCAAATTCGAGTTGAGGGTCAGAGAGGAGGCATGTAGATTTATCCCATGATTTAAGGGGGTCCAGTTACAGTTATTTGTGAGTTATAATTAGTTATCTCAAATAATTGAGTTAAAACCAGTTCAACTATTTCTAACTAAGAGATGAGCTAGTGAGAGGTCCAATGGATAAAATATGATTTTCACAAGAAATAATCAATCAATTAATTTCTAATTCAATATAAATAGTTGTTGCATGTCAGTTCTAAGGAAGGTCTAGTTGAGACTAAGGTTAAAGGGATGATAACTGTCAGTTGAATAATTAGAAAATTGTATAGTTCAGTTATAGATTCATGTGGATGACATTGAATCATTGTGAAATTAATTAGAAGGAATTTTATATTTAACAAGGTGATAATTCCTCCAAGAATGTGTGATAAAGGCAAGTTGAGTAGAGGCCGAGAATTGGTTAATTAATTGACTGATTTTTCCTAGATCAGAGCGAGGCAATTGGCATAGTGCAGGAGTTTCTCTGAGAGAGAAAAACATTGTATTTTTTCATGATCTTTACTTTATACAATATACATATAGTGTGGTTTTAAGCAGTGTTGTTTCCCCAGATACATTTTCTATTGTGTGATTTATTGTCTCTTTCTCTTACTTGTTATGTGATTGTGCAATTGTGTTTTGTTTCCGCAAATTGTAGAAGGAAGGTCAACTTCTGAGTGGCATAAATTTTGCATACAGTCTTTGATTGACGCAACATCCTCTCGAACTATGCATATCATTAACATCACATATGCACCACCAGTATTTTTGTGTTGTTAAAATTAAGTTTAATGTTGCATTATAGAAATGGTTATAAAATCATGTTAAAAAAAATGTAGAGTCCTATTTGCTACACGACTTCTAGTTATTTAATTATAATTATTATTATATCTTAGACTAACCAATCCATTAATATCAATTTCTTCCAAGCAAAAAGTCCTTAGAAACCCTAATAGTGGCATCTATATCTATTTCAATCCAACAAAGGCATAATTTATCAATTCAATTGGATTCTCTTAGTACAATTACTAGCGATTTATTTATCCTAAGCATTGAGTGATCTAGGTAGATCTATTCTTTTGATAAATGTGACCACATGGAATATATTGAGGTCGAGCATGGAGAGTACTAATATACTAAAGCAAAGTACATTAAAACAAACTCCATTATTAATCTACTTTGAATAGATCTTTCTCATAAACCCTAATAACCACATCCATATCTATTTTGATCTTACAAAGTGTTAGGCCTCGTAATTGTCACATTTTCATCATGTTTATCCTCGCCATTCCTTACATTCCATCACCTCATTTTACCATTCATCATACCATTTCCATGGGTTCACCTCATTATTTTCCACTTTTTTTGTTTTTAATATTAGAAGGGAATGTATGATTAATTATTGGAAAATTGACATATTTCACTAAAATCTCAAATGTGGATGAGCTTTGTAATGTGTAGGATTATTCACAAATCCTCTTGAATATTTTCTCCACCATTTCAATAATTCAAAGGATAATTGCTCAAGCTTATTACAAGGAGAAGGTCATGGAGATTCCAAGGAGAAGATCATGGAGATTTGGATGACATATCTTATACAAGATTTGCAAGAGATGAGTGAGGATTTGAAGAGATCATATATTGTAATTGTAGGGATATTGGTTGAGAGAAAAGTGGATTTGTAATTATGATTTTCTTATCTTGTTTTCAAAGCACTCATGTATAAAAGAGAGTGCTCTCTCTTCATTTGGATATGTAATTGATAGGGAGAATTAGAGTCTAGAATAAAAGTTTTGGTTTTGTAATATTTCATTATTTTTCTTCATTAATATATGTTGACACAAAGTTATTCTTCACATGTTGTTGTTATCTTACACAATTGCACATTTCCAGTTTTTGATATGATGCGTGGCAATGCTATTTGAGTAGAATTGTTGAGGAATGACGATAAGGTTCTCCTAAGTTAGGAGCCTCTTCTCTCTCTTTCTACACATCACATACTGCTACTATTTAGCTCTTTTCTTCAGGACAATAATTTGGGGAAGGATGAATAGGTTCTCCTAAGTTAGGAGCCTCTTCCGTCGTTTACTGCATCTTGAATCAGAGACAAAAGAATTAGTTTCACTTCAGTCCTACATTTCTAGTGCATGTGCTCCGTAAGTCTACGAAACCCTTAGATTTATAATTTATGTTAGGGAAATTATTTGACGACGATAGTTTCTCCCAAGATTTTGGCGTCATTTTTGGGGAAGCACAATGGATTGAGGTATAGGTTACTTTTCTTGCAAGTGTGAATTTCAATTTCTGCAAGTGTGTTTAATTTCTGTAAGTTTGATATGTGTGCAAGAGCATTTGATTTCTACAACTGTGAAGAGTGATTGTTAGTGTTAAAAAAAAAAAAAAAACATGATTTAACAATGAGTATCAGCTTGGAACAACTCACTCATATCCTTACAAAAGTAAGGATCTCCCCTCCCTATGAAGAGGATATCTTGACAGCAGCCAAGAGCTTAATTCCTCCTCCAGCAATGAATGAAGATTCAACATCTAGAAATTCCTATGCATCTGAGGACGAACAATTCTTCAAACAGGAGATCGAGGAAGAAGAAAAAGAAATACACCATGATCTGAGTGAGGAAAATCATGCCTATGAAATCCTTATTGAAAAATGGTTCCAAGTAGATACTCAATTAGATCCACTTTTTTGTTTTTATTTAGTTAGATCACAACTACAACAGACAAATTTATTTACTTTTTCATATTTTCATTTTTCATTCACAAAATCGACAATGAACATATTCGAATTACCGTTGTGTGGATGCTTACATTGGCTATTTGACTACACATAACTAAGTCCTAATTTTTAATTAGCATAGAATAGGTAGGAATAACGAATAAAATATTGTTTTTAGAATAAGTATGCTCTCCTCAGCACTTCGTGCGAACACGAGAATCAGAAAGTAGGATGTCTCTAAAGTTTTCAGGAATAAATTGTTTTTTTTAGATTTCTATTTTTTTTTAAGTTTTTTATTTCAATTTTTCTAATTTCCTTTTTTTAATAAAAAATAATTAAAAAAATTGTTGAAAATCATTTAGATTCTCTTTTTTTATTTCTTTTGAAAAAATAATAATAAAATTTAATTGTAGGATTAAAAAAATTTAGAATTGTTTTAAAAATTTTCAATTTTATTTTGAAATAAAATAAATAAATAAAAACAATTTAAAACAAAAAAAAAAACAACAACAACAACAACATTAACTAAAAATATAATTGCACTTGTCACCTATTCCCATTGGCTTTATATTGGCTCTTGAAATTTTTTTCCATAGAAGAATTGTCTCCCTCATACGAAGCCTGAAGAAGCTTAGCGAAACCAATTCTGAGACTAGGAAGATCTCAGTGTTAGCCATGTACTAGAAGAGCACAGGCGAAGAGAAAAATTGAACGAGAAGTTTATCGTGCTTGGGTCCCTCGTTCCTTTTGTTACCAAGATGGACAAGGCATCAATCCTGGGAGATGCCATAGAGTATCTTAAGCAACTTCAAAGGCACATAGAGGAGTTATAAGCTTCCAACAAACTCATGGAGGCAGAAATTAAGAAGACCCAAAATCTGAACTTACCAAAGTGATCAGGCTCTATAGAAGACATGAGAATGACAATACATCACTACTACATAAAGGGGGGTTTTAAGACAATATTTAAGACAATTTTTGGGTAAATTGTCTTAACTTAAGACAAAAGAAAACTTGTGTATTTTCTTAAATATTATCTTTAAGCGGGTGTCTCAAATTAAATTGTCTTAAAATTTAATTTTCTTAAAATATTTTCTCTATAAAGACAATACATAACACAAGAATTTTTGTCTCTCCAGAGACAGTAACTTCATTTTTGTCTCTCTAGAGACAATAGTAGCACTACAACACAAAGTGGGGTTTTAAGACAATTTTTGGGTAAATTGTCTTAAAATTTGTCTCTATAAAGACAATAGTTGGAATTAAAGACATATTGTCTTTATGCACACAATTTCTTTAATCCTATCTATTGCCTTTCTAGAGACAATATAAAACAATGAATCTATAAAAATATCTCACCATTAAAATAAATCAATATAAAATTATTTAATTAAAAAAATCTACAATATCATTGAATAATTTATATTAGGGTATAGTGGAATCGAACCACCAACCTCCTGCATGGCAGGTGCTCTTCCATTGAGCTAGCACTCTTTAAAGAATTATGTGAGGAGTTATGGCAGTCCTTGAAATTGTATAATAGGAATTAATTTTTAAAAAACGTTCAACACATAATGGCATAATCCTTGTAAAATATATAATCATGCAAGCCCTTATTTTTAACTTAATAAAAAAATAACTCAATGGAGTTAGCTCAGTGTGACACCCTTGTAGCTTGACTTGCACAAAAAGATAATAATAAACAATAATCTACAAACAAATTAATCTAGCCATACAAAGAAAATTAGCTAGAATTAGCACAAGCAATACAACCACTGCCCAAAGAGCTACACCAACTTGCTAGTAGGCACTGATGACACATATGATGTACACAACAAGCCATGACTGCATCATCAACTCATTCGAGACAGATTGGGCACTCTGCTCATTCACCGTTACTAATTTCTTTGACTACTTCTTCAATGTAAACTTTTGAACGTATAGAACTAGAATCTCCATTAACACACATTTAGCTTCTTAGAAGAAAACACCTTGCCCGCTTATACATAGTAAGGCAGCTATAAATAGTTAGCAACAATGGCTTTAGTAACATACAGAAAAGGGCTGTGAAATGTTTAAATTTAGCAAGAGGGAAAAAAATGTTGTATTTGATGAAATTGTTTGTCTAATATAAAAAGAGTTCAGTAAAAATGTTGTGGTAAACACAAGTTTGGGTTTAAATTATAAATTTAGCTAATTCAAAATCAAAGAAGTTTTTGAATAATTAAAAAGTAGCTATTTGCTGGCTAGATGACCCTCCCTGAAATGGCCATTACCTCAGCTAAGTAAACCTTGTTGAAGAAAGGTCCTTGCCTTCTCTATAGTTTAGGGCTCTTCCTTTCACCAAGGAAAATGGGTTTCCTTCTCCTGGCTATTGTCTCATAGTGGTTTGGAGTTTTGATACCATAAAGGTCTACCCAACAAAAAAATGATTTTTTTTAGAGAAGTGGAAGATCATTACAAAATGTTTATAACATAATCCTTGTGAATGAGGACTTGTGGAAGTATTGTGATGGATGGAATCTCTATACAAAAGTTCAGTCTAGAGATATCTTTCCAACAGAGAGTTTTTGGCATCAGCTCTACTTGATTTCATATTACCTAGGACTTGAATTCCACAGAAATCCAAGAAGAAATCTTTAGTGAGGTATAAAGGATTATAAAGGAATGCATGAAAAGTATTAACCATCATAAAAAATAAATTGAATTATGTGCTCTGCTGCATATACAAACAAGATGCTGAAGGGAGGATAATTACACTGCAAGAAGTGCAGAGGGTGGGTGCTCTCAGTCAACTCTTTGAATATCATTGTCATTGTAACACATGAGGGTGTGAATTATATCAACTCTGTATATGTATGTCATTGTGAATTATATGTTCTGTTATATATACAGACAGGATGCCCGAGGATAATTGCACTGCAAAAAGTGCTGAGGGTGGGTAATGTATCAACTCTTTGTATATGTGTCTGTCATTGTGAATTATGTGCTTTGTTATACATACAAACAAGATGCCCAAGGGAGGATAATTGCACTGGGTATTTATCATATTTGTATATTGATTCCATTGTAATACATCAGGGCGAGAATTCTATCAATTCTTTGTATACATGTGTGCCATTGTGAATTATGTGCTCTGCTACATACATACAAACAAGAAATTATCATCATTGTATATTGATGTCATTGTAATACGTCAGCATGAGAATTCTATCAACTCTTTGTATATGTGTGTCATTGTGAATTATGAGCTCTACTATATACATACAAACAAGATGCCCAAGGGAGGATAATTGTGCTGCAAGAAGTACAGAAGGTGGGTATTTATCAACTTTGTGTGTCATTCTAATTTTGTACTATACAGAGGGTGTGTATTTATCAACTCTTTGTGTGTGTATTGTGTAATTGTAATGATGTACTAAATTTATATGGTTAGCTGGGACTTATTGAATATAAATGTTAACACAAACCCATTTAAATCACCATATGGACCTGAAATATTGAAGCCTGGGATATGCAACTTCTAGGTACATATGGTACTATGGTCAGATAGATAGGTTTAGTTGTGTAGTAGTTTTGAAAGGGAGGTTTTTTTGTCCTTAATGAGTTAATGGTTAAGAACATGTGTTTCCTTCTAAAAGGACACAAGTTCAAATGAAAAGGAGTGTAAGAACATGTGTTTCCTTCTAAAAGGTTACACAAGTTCAAATGAAAAGGAGGGTAAACAGTATTTACTCCTCCCTTGATTTTAGCAGTAACTTAATTAAAAATTAAAAAATGATTCTGCGAATATTTTCTAATCATGTTTCCCTAATGGATTTTTAGTGTTTAAAGTAAAAACAATTGTTGTATTAGTGAGAAATTCCTTGTTTTATATCCAAGTATCCTATGCAGAGAACTGGTAGACTAGTAAAATCGAGTTTTCAAAAAAAGAATTAATGGCATGGAAAAGAGAATTTGACATGCATAATGGAAAAGAGATTTTGACAATCATACTTGGATATTTGGAAGTAAGAGTTCCAGTCTGAGAAAAATCACAATTCAAAATTTTCTGGCCTACAGATTGATAATATGCATTCATGGCATAAGCGGTATGAGATACCATTGTATTTGGTAAATAGCAAGGACCCCCTTGTTGAATAGGCCTACAGTCAATGCCCTGCCCACAAGCGTAGTCCAAATTTCCTTTCAAAGATTTTTCATCAACACCGGACTTGGCAGTGCACCAAAATTTCCCTATAGGAGGAGCTGCAACAGGACCACCAGCGCGTGGAGCAGCAGGAGATTGACCTGCACTCTGCCACATTCACAGGTTATCTCCTCATTAAGGATGGTAAAATTTTAGATACTTTAGCTTATTCGGATTTAATTTTTGCTCTAGTAATGCTGAGGAAGAGTATATAATATCTTCAATGTATATATCCTTTTTCCTTTTGCTCTCTTTTGTAAGATATAAGTATTTTTCAATTATAAACACAAGAATATTGGTAAGCCTATACAACTCACCCTTAGGATGTTACCTCATTTCTTATCAAGGACAATTCCGCTGACCATGTATCTCTAATCAAATTTCCACTCCAGCAACTGCATAGAATGGGGTTCAAAATTCAAATTTTTGCAGTCTAGAATGACAAAGTTATAATCTAATGAAAATATAAATGCACTCAGAATGAACATCTAAAAAAATAGTGAAAAACATATTTATTCCTTTCTTGAAAGTGCACCCCTATTCCTCGCTCGTGGAGAAATATGGAAGTTGCCAGCAGACATGTTACTGGTTTTTGGAAACACTTCTCTCTCATGTAAAATGACCAAAACAACATTACACAATATAAATTCAACCTTATTTGGAAACATATATGAACAAGCTATTGTGCCTTGGGGGATATGCACCCCAAGAAGAAAAAATGTCATTGTGGAGATAACTGATGAGAACAAAGCATGTCAGCTGTTATATCAATGAAATCCTTTAATACTTGGAATACACAATATGTTAATTTAGTGTTCAGGTGGGGTTTGTTAAGAATTAGTGCACAAGAAAGCACAACAAGGAAGCTTGGTGGAGAAGGATTTAAGCCATTCTCTACACATTGTATTGACCTCATGATATCAATTTATAAAATATGGATTTGACCACTTTCAAGTTTTCTTGGTTTCTTTAAGTGCTCGGTTTCTGTAATATGATACCAGAGAAAATTTAATCCGCTAATTGTGTTCTTCTCTTGCATTGAATGATGATATGGAGAATCAAAAAAGGGATATTAGATTTATGAGTATCTGAGAGCATGAAGACCTACAGACTGCTGTAGGCAGAGACGGATCGAGGGATCACTAGTGCAGCACACTGAAGAGTCAAAAGGCTTTCATTGAAACCAAGTATTGTTTCCTTTTTTCAAAGCAAGATCGTTTTTTTTTAATTTCAGCGACCATTTCTAGAGGTCATACAGAATACTGGTATAATACAGTAGTGAAGTCATACAAAATCTGTACAGTCATACAAAATCGTAGAGAATCCATATGGATTGTACATAATTTCTAAAAAAAGTGCGGAAAATTTAGATTTATGAGATTTTGACCAAGTTCCACTTTTGTGCTTACCTCTTGTTCCTAAAGTTTGTTGAAAGTCCTCTAATTAGAGGTCACATGTTTGGAGGCTCCATTATCCACATATAATCCAATGCCAGAGATGCTGTTAGACTAAAGGCATGAGACCATGGACAATTGTGTCTCAATCTTGGGTGAAAGTTCATCCACTCCAGCTGATGCATCTGTACTCCTTGCAAACTTCCTTGGTGTTTTTTGTCCTCCTTCTCATGACATTGAGAAGCATAGTGGCCAAACTTCTGAAACTTGAAACACTTATGTGGCTCAAGTCCTTCTTTCACTGATTAGAGAAACTTGACTCATCTTTCTTCCCTTTTTGACTCTTCTTTCTTTACTACTTCTTCATCTTGCCGATGAGGGAAATATTCTGCTCCTCTTATACTTGTGACACTGTCTAGTATTGTCTTCTTCTGGGTGAATTCTTCCCATAGATTCTCAAAGGTGGAAATATTTTCTGAGGCATAGAACCATTAGACAAAAGGATTCCAAGAAGAAGAGAACCCATTTAAGACCATGGCTACTTGCTCTTCACTCTTGACCTCTTTTCATGGAGTTCAATAACCTTCATTGAGAAGGTGGCTACGGTATTTGTCTTGCTTATCTCGGTGGATCTAATATTTTTCCACAATAGCATATTTTGATGGATGTTTTCACTTTGATATAGAGTGACTAGAGCATCAAACATATCCTTGCATGTGGTCTTCTCGGAGATATGAGGGGTAAAGTAGTCCTTCATAGAAGGATGACTTGATTGGTCATGGCTATTTACTTTTTATCCTATGCCAACAACATGTAATCAGTTGGCTCAATAATCTTGTTGTCAACATAGTCCTCATGCACCTCTAACAATGTTTGTACCTATGTGGTCTTCTAGGAGATATGAAGGATCAAGTGGTTCTTCATAGAGTGAAGGATTATTTGCTTGATCATGGTTATTTTCTTTTTATGCTCTACCAACAACATGGAATCAACGAGCTCTACAACCTTGTTATCAACAAAGTCCCACAGATCATGCACCTCTAACAATGTTTGTACCTGACGCATCCACTAGACAAAAAGTTATAGGGACCTTCCAAGGTCTTCGTATCTGAGACTAAATGTACTTATACTGTTGATCCTAAAACACCCTGCTAAACAAAACAAATTTGCAACCTAAAAACAACCTATGTGTTATTTCTCAAGCAAGGATCTTGGGCATGTCATCCTTAAAACTGCCCGACAACTTTCTATCACACAACTTGCATCCCTACTGTATCCATACATGGATTCATGGAAGGTTTCTACAAATATACCTGGATACCATGTCAAAATCAAACTGTGGTGAGTAGATTCCGTACTTTGGAAACTAACATAAAAGTTGTAGATCGTTAAAGCTAAAAACAACAATCAAAATTTCTGCTAATGTTACTTACCCACAAACACATACTGCTGATAAACAAACCAGTAAGCATACAAATCAAAATAATCAAAACAGAACTACTGATTTTGTATTAATTCTGAAAACAGAAACCTAAAGCTACAGCTCAAAACACAAACTTTCGAACCACAGAATGGTGTGCCCTGTTTCTCCTTTATAGACTAGGAAGAAGATTGAGACAATGATTCTAGATGCATGCACAATAGCGTGTTGATTGGCAGTGTGAACTTTAAACATAGCCATGCCAAAAATAAGGTGTGCTCTCCTAGATATCTCCATCTTTCAGTGTGCTTAGAATCCTCATGCAGGAGTGTCCCTACTGACTCTGGGAACTGCACCCTCTAAATTTTTGCAGGCAGAATTATATAAAGAAAAACAGAGATCTAGCACTGAACTGTTGAAGACAAAAAAACCATCTAAAACTGGAAGTGGACTGAATATGGTGCATGCATCATGCATGTGCTTTGGTGCATGCATCATGCATGTGCTCCCTGATTATCACTCATTTAAACACTAGTGTGTCCTCAACACTGTTCAATGGACTTCTAAACGAGAGTGATGTACTAGTGTGTGCTATTCTGCTGAAGTAAGATCACTGTAGCTGGAAAACTCTCCGAGCCACATTGGTAAACTAGCACCTTCTGCTAGTTGGTTGCTCTACCCTGAGTGATACATAGCTTTTGTGGTGGGCACAATTACTGATTTGATATCAATATGTGGATTTATATCTTCTACACCTTCCCCTCAAGCCACACTTTGGCTCAAGTCTCCTTGCCACTTCCTTTCAACCCAAATTCTTGCTTTTGTTATTGAAGTATGGATTTCTATTTCCAACAGACATAGAGTTTTCTTTTATCCAACTATTATAATATTTAAAAACAAATTTTAGACTGTGGACATGGAATGTGAATAATTTCTCCATCTACCCTAAATTATATCTAATATTAATTTTTGCAAGCTTGGTTGTGTCTTATTAAGTTTTGGAGATTTAGTCTTTTATGATACACACCTTTTTCCTACATGGTCATGCCAAAATTTATCAGGGATATTATTCCAACAGATACGATGGTGGCTAAAAGGTGTTGTCCTGTAGTATAGCCAATTTTAGTACAGTTGATTCGACATTCCATTTCAATGGAGGTTTAGCTTACTCTTAATATTTTTTCATTTGAAATTTAATTGGGATTAGGAAGGCTGATTTAGTATCTTATTTCCAACAGGGCTTTAGGAAATTTGATCCAGATCAATGGGAATTCACAAATGAATATTTTCTTCGGGGACAAAGGAATTTGTTGAAAAATATTCACAGATGCAAGCCTAGGCACAGTCATTCTCAGAATCCCCAACAAGGTGCATGTAATGATGTTATAAAATATGAACTGGAGGAGGAAATTCAGAGGCTCAAGAGGGATAAGGGTCTGTACATGATGGAGCTTGTTATAATTAGGTAGAAACATCAAGGTACCAAGATGCATATGTAGACCTTGGAGGATTATTTGCAAACCATGGAACACAGACAACAGAAAATGATGGCATTTCTAGCCACAGCTGTATAGAAGCCTAGATTTGTGGCACAGCTTGTGCAACAGAGTGAAAGCAATAAGCTCCTTGAAGCAGCTAATAAGAAGAGAAGATTACCCAAGCAAGAGAACTATTCAAAGGCTGGGGAAACTGAGTTGACAGACAATCAGATTGTGAAGTATCAACCTGCTTAAGGTGACGAATGTAGTGCAGTTCCGTCGAGGGTTTTAAACACAGACCCACTTTTGTGCTTGATACATAATTTGTGGTATTATCACCAAGTTCCACTTTTGTGCTTACCTCTTGTTCTTGAAGTTTGTTGAAAGTCCTCTAATTAGAGGTCACATGTTTGGAGGCTCCATTATCCACATACCATCCGATGCCAGAGATGCTGTTAGACTAAAGGCATGAGACCATGGACAAGTGTGTCTCAATCTTGGGTGAAAGTTCATCCACTCCAGCTGATGCATCTGTACTCCTTGCAAACTGCCTTGGTGTTTTTTGTCCTCCTTCTCATGACATTGAGAAGCATAGTGGCCAAACTTCTGAAACTTGAAACACTTATGTGGCTCAAGTCCTTCTTTCACTGATTAGAGAAACTTGAATCCTCTTTCTTCCCTTTTCGACTCTTCTTTCTTTACTGCTTCTTCATCTTGACAATGAGGGAAATTTTCTGCTCCTCTTATCCTTGTGACACTGTCTAGTATTGTCTTCTTCTGGGTGAATTCTTCCCATAGCTTCTCAAAGGTGGAAAGATTTTCTGAGGCATAGAACCATTGGAAAAAAGGATTCCAAGAATAAGAGAACCCATTTAAGACCATGGCTACTAGCTCTTCACTCTTGACCTCTTTTCATGGAGTTCAATAACCTTCATTGAGAAGGTGGCTACGGTATTTGCCTTGCTTATCTCGATGGATCTAAGCTTTTTCCACAATAGAATATTTTGATGGATGTTTTTACTTTGATATAGAGTGACTAGAGCATCAAACATATCCTTACATGTGGTCTTCTCGGAGATATGAGGGATCAAGTAGTCCTTCACAGAAGGATGACTTGCTTGGTCATGGCTATTTACTTTTTATCCTATGCCAACAACATGTAATCAGTTGGCTCAATAATCTTGTTGTCAACATAGTCCTCATGCACCTCTAACAATGTTTGTACCTATGTGGTCTTCTAGGAGATATGAAGGATCAAGTGGTTCTTCATAAAGTGAAGGATTATTTGCTTGATCATGGCTATTTTCTTCTTATGCTCTACCAACAACATGGAATCAGTAGGCTCTACAACCTTGTTATCAACAAAGTCCCACAGATCATGCACCTCTAACAATGTTACCTGACGCATCCACTAGACAAAAAGTTTTAGGGACCTTCGAAGGTCTTCGTATCTGAGACTAAATGTACTTATACTGTTGGTCCTAAAACACCCTGCTAAACAAAACAAATTGGAAACCTAAAAACAACCTATGTGCTATTTCTCAAGCAGGGATCTTGGGCATGTCATCCCTAAAACTGCCCGACAACTTTCTATCACACAGGTTGCATCCCTACCGTATCCATACATGGATTCATGGAAGGTTTCAAAAATATACCTGGATACCATGTCAAAATCAGACTGTGGTGAGTAGATTTTAACCACTGCGGAAACTAACATAAAAAAGTTGTGAATGCGTTAAACTTAAATGTGATAGACTGCACTAATGTTACTTACCCACAAACACATGCTGCTGATAAACAAACCAGTAAGCATACAAATCAAAATAATCAAAACAACACTACTGATTTTGTATTAATTCTTAAAACAGAAACCTAAAGCTACAGCTCAAAACACAAACTTTCAAACCACAGAATGGTGTTCCCTGTTTCTCCTTTATAGACTAGGAAGAAGATTGAGACAATGATTCTAGATGCATGCACAACAACATGTTGATTGGCAGTGTGAACTTTAAACATAGCCATGCCAAAAATAAGGTGTGCTCTCCTAGAGATCTCCATCCTTCAGTGTGCTCAGAATCCTCATGCAGGAGTGTCCCTACTAACTTTGGGAACTGCACCCTCTAACTTTTTGCAGGCAGAATTATATAAAGAAAAACAGAGATCTAGCACTAAACTGTTGAAGACAAAAAAACCATCTAAAACTGGAAGTGGACTGAATATGGTTCATGCATCATGCATGTTCTCCCTGCCTATCACTCTTTTAAACACTAGTGTGTCCTCAACAATGTTGAATGGACTTCTAAACAAGGGTGTTGTATTGGTGTATGCTATTCTGCTGAAGTAAGATCACTGTAGCTGGAAAACTCTCCAAGCCACATTGGTAAACTAGCACCTTCTGCCAGTTGGTTGCTCTACCCTGAGTGATACACAGCTTTTGTGGTGGGCACAATTACTGATTTGATATCAATATGTGGATTTCTATCCTCTACACCTTCCCCTCAAGCCACACTTTGGCTCAAGTCTCATTGCCACGGCCTTTCAACCCAAATTCTTGCTTTTGTTATTGAAGTATGGATTTCTATTTCCAACATACATAGAGTTTTCTTTTATCCAACTATTATAATCTTTAAAAACAAATTTTAGACTGTGGACATGGAATGTGAAGAATTTCTCCATCTACCCTAAATTATATCTAATATTAATTTTTGCAGGCTTGGTTGTGTCTTATTATGTTTTGGAGATTCTTTTATGATACACACCTTATTCCTACATGGTCATACTAAAATTGATCAGGGATATTCTTCCAACAGATATGATGGTGGCTAAAAGGTGTTGTCCTGTAGTATAGCCAATTTTAGTACAGTTGATTCGGCATTCCCTTTCAATGGAGGTTTAGCTGACTCTTAATATGTTTTCATTTGAAATTTAACTGGGATTAGGAAGGCTGATTTAGTATCTTATTTCCAATAGGGCTTTAGGAAAGTTTATCCAGATCAATGGGAATTCACAAATGAATATTTTCTTCGGGGACAAAGGAATTTGTTGAAAAATATTCACAGACGCAAGCCTATGCACAGTCATTCTCAGAATCCCCAACAAGGTGCATGTAATGATGCTATAAAATATGAACTAGAGGAGGAAATTCAGAGGCTCAAGAGGGACAAGGGTCTTCACATGATGGAGCTTGTTAGAATTAGGCAGCAACATCAAGGTACCGAGATGCATATGCAGTTCTTGGAGGATTGTTTGCAAACCATGGAACACCAACAACAGAAAATGATGGCATTTCTGGCCACAGCTGTACAAAAGCCTGGATTTGTGGCACAGCTTGTGCAACAGAGTGAAAGAAATAAGCTCCTTGAAGCAGCTAATAAGAAGAAAAGATTACCGAAGCAAGAGAACTGTTCAGAGGCTGGGGAAATTGAGTTGACAGACAGTCAGATTGTGAAGTATCAACCTACTTAAGGTGATGAATGTAGTGCAGTTCCGTTGAGGGTTTTAAACACAGACCCATTTAATAGAATGGAATCATCTTTAAATAATTTGGAAACCTTTTTCCAGGATGTGGTGTGGATAGTGGAAATTCATCTCAAGCGGGTCTTACAGAGATGCAGGGAACATGCTTTCCAAGTATGTGTATTTCACCAACAATTTCAGATATTCAAGGATCATGTTCATTATCCGAGATGCATTTTTCATCCCAGCCTTCTCCACAGTTGGAAAAATCAATAACTCATGAAATTCCTTGTCAGATGAGTTTGGGACTCTCTTTCTCAATGTGAAACTTCTAAGGGTGTGGAGACTCTTAACTTGAGTGGCAAAGATGAGAGAGAGTCTTACATGGGATCGAAGACCAGTAGCATAGATGTCAACTTAGAACCAGTAACGATGGAGATGGAGGAGGATGAGAGGGTTGCAGGGAAAGTCATCGCCAGTGGGAAGGTAACTTCTGGAGTTAATGATTTATTTTGGGAACAATTTCTCACAGAGACTCCGGTCTCAGCAACAGATACACAAGAAGCTGAGTAAAAAATATAAATTATACAAGCTCTTGTGTTACATTTAAAATATAAATGATGAACATAATGACTTGGTCAATTCAACCAACTATATAATAATCTTCTCAACTAAATTTTGATCCCAAACTTTCCTATTTTGCATATCCCATGGAAGAATCAACCCAGCAAAAACTACACTACCAAAATTTTTTGCATCATAAGCTATTTTTGCTGGGAAATAGATAAACCTATTTGTTAATGGTTGGTTGACCAACCTTTCAAGCAGTGGATTATACACTCATTGGTTTAATACACCATAACTGTTCTTCAGTACTATCCACTCATTGCTTTAGTACACCCTAACTCTTTTATCGAGCATAAGGGCAATCTAAGAACCACCAATTACTACATTTGGTGGTATTAAACTGAGAAAATAATGCGAAGGGTCCATATAAATAATTATATTCAAGGATATAAAAGTGATTTGATGGCCTAAGAATATTGACATCCCATTGCTGGGTAACATTGCAAGGCATGCTATGCCACTGCCTGCTTCACAGAACCCATAATACAGAGGACAGGAGGTTTGATGAAGTTTATTACTGCGTTCAATGCATTAAACTGTTCCTATTTCATTAGTGCTTCACTACCTACTGAACTGGACTTTCAAAAAACAAGACACTAAAATTGTGCTTCAATGCAACATTTATGCCATTTTTTTTGCTTAAGATACAGGGATTAGAGGGCAGTTTCTGTGAAAAATTTACAACCACAATCTGAAAACAAGGACCTACTTGGAATCATTAAATTCAATGCTGTAAAGTGTAGGCATTACACTTGCCATCCTCCCTGCCCAAGCGAGATTTTTAGCTCTATGTGTAGGTTGTTTGTTCACCCTCAATAGCTAAGAGGTTGGACTCAAATTGTCCTCCCTGCCCAAGGGGGATTGTTAGCTCTATGTGTAGGATGTTTGTTCACCCTCAATAGCTAAGAGGTTGGACTCAAATTGTTTTCAACCAATTAGTGCATTTCTTCGTTATTTGAATGCTTTATTAGCCTACCTACTTGATTTAAGCTCCCTTTGGTACCTAGACTATAACAAGGTAAAGGTGCATTTGGGAGTATGGGAGGAATGACAAAATGTAGTTGATCACTACAGAATGCACATTGAGGCCTAGATAAATTTGATTGATGAATGGTAGAATAATGTATATAGGATAAGCTCCGAAGGGAGTCGCAAAGTAATGTTGAAATCTAACCCTATCCAGAAGCTTTGCATCCTAGAGTGGGAATGCACTCTTTCCCAACCTTTCATGGATACCAAAATTTTCTGCTCATTGTTATATTTCCTTACTAGGGAAATTCCATGTCAAACATGCATTCCTCCATCAATGAGGCACTTTATAATATAGTGATGGAAGGAGTCCATGATACTCTTGGCTCCCTCATGCAAGATGTAGAGGTGAAATTTAGGTGAAATTTGACACACAAAAGTGTATCCAAGGGCTTAAGAGGCATTTAGGCAACATGAAATCCATGGAGCAGGTTGTAAACATTATGGACTTGAAAGGAAAAATGTGTCACTCCAAGGGCTTAAGAAGAATTTAGGAACTATGAAATCCATGGAGCAGATTGTAAACATTATGGACTTGAAAGGCCAAATGTGTCACTCCAAAGAAAATGTGGGATTGAATGACACAAAAGATAAGCCCACAAGATCCATGGAGCAGGTTGTAAACATTATGGACTTGAAAGGCCAAATGTGTCACTCCAAGGGCTTAAGAAGAATTTAGGCACTATGAAATACTTGACTTCTATTAAAATAGTCAGCCCACCTATTAAATTATACAAGCTCTTGTGTTACATTTAAAATATAAATGATGAACATAATGACTTGGTCAATTCAACCAACTATATAATAATCTTCTCAACTAAATTTTGATCCCAAACTTTCCTATTTTGCATATCACATGGAAGAATCACCCCAGCAAAAACTACACTACCAAATTTTTTTGCATCATAAGCTATTTTTTCTAGGCAATAGATAAACCTATTTGTTAATGGTTGGTTGACCAACCCTTCGAGCAGTGAATTATACACTCATTGGTTTAATACACCATAACTCTTCTTCAGTACTATCCACTCATTGCTTTAGTACACCCTAACTCTTTTATCGAGCATAAGGGCAATCTAAGAACCACTAATTACTACATTTGGTGGTATTAAACTTAGAAAATAATGCGAAGGGGCCATATAACTAATTAGATTCAAGGATATAAAATTGATTTGATGGCCTAAGAATATTGACATCCCATTGCTGGGTAACATTGCAAGGCATGATATGCCACTGCCTGCTTCACAGAACCCATAATACAGAGTACAGGAGGTTTGATGAAGTTTATTGCTACGGTCAATGCTACAACAAAGTACATTTATTCACAAACCCTACAAACCCTAGATTTGAAATTTATTCCTGTGGTTGGTCAGGGTTCCTTAACTAGATTTCTAAGGGATTTGGAGGCACTAGAGATCTCGGTCCTACAATTGATTCATACATTTAGAAATATTTAAGTGTTTGACGTGTTTGAAAAGCGAGAAATAAGAGAAAGGAGGAGAGCATGGGACCTGAGCTTTGGATTTTTTTGTGTGAGCACTTTTTTCTAGACTCCGCACATCATGGATGTTGAGAGAAAATGAGAGAAAATCCTGCTGTCGCAGTAGCTATGTCAAGATGATGAGAGACAACAGTTATTGTGGCTCCTGGCAATCTCCATGCTGCTCAGGACAAAAGTTACTGTGGCTTATGGAAATCTCCACCCTGCTCTCCAGTTTTTCCCCTTTACTTATGGGCTCCCGCCGAAAACAGTTACTGTGGCTTATGGAAATCTTAATGCTACTCTCTAGTTTTCCCCTTTGGTTATGGGCTCCTACCATGGCAATCTCCACAATGCTCCAGTTTCCCCCTTTGATTATGGCGAAGGGCTCCCGCCATGGAAATATCCACGATGCTCTCCAGTTTCCCCCTTTGATTATGGGATTTCACCAAACAATGGCTTATGGAAACCTCCACATGTGGCTTATGGCAATATCACTCTCCAGTTTTCCCCTCCAACCAGTTTTCGAGCTCCCGCTGGGTCAATTGAGCAAGTAGCAACCAGTTTTGGGGCTCTCGCCATGGCAATCTTCATGATGCTCTCCATTTCCCCCCTTTGATTATGGGATTTTGCCAGACAATGGCTTATGGCAACCTCCACGTGTGGCTTATGGAAATATCGCTCTCCAGTTTTCCCCTGCAACCAGTTTTCGGGCTCCCACCGGGTCAGTTTTCAGGCTCCTGCTTGAACGAGTAACAACCAATTTTGGGGCTCCTGTCAGATTTGTAGTTTTCGGGCTCTCGCCAGGTCAGTTTTTGGGCTCCCGCTTGAGTGAGTAACAACCAGTTTTGGGGCTCCCATCAGATCAATTGAGTGAGTAGCATTTTTCCAAAGGGATATGGAAACTTGAGTGTATTGCACAAATTATTGAACAAATATAAGAAAATACATGTAAACCACTTGAAAAATAATTTGAAACAAAACAACTTTATTTCATGCAAAATATATAAAGGTGGTTAGAGTTGTAACGAATTAGATTTCTTCATGTTGCATTTTTTATATTTATTACTATGACAAAGGTTAATGCATATTTAATATTATTTTTTATATTTATTACTATGATAAAGGTTAATGCATATTTAATATTAAGATTCATGTGTAACAAGTGAAAATATGGTTAGGAGGATGTTTTTCTTTCTTATTTTTATCATTAAAGTTTAGGGTGACATCAGATCCATAATCATCAATAAAAGAAATATATGTAATATTGAGAGATTATGTTGGGATGAAGATATTTTTGACAAATGGTCGTGTGCTTATTATTTGGGATCATTTTCATTAATGGTTTTTCTATTGGGATTTTATTTATATTTTCACTTATGGAATGGTAAGTTTATATTTTAAGCACAAGACAAACTAGATAAAGTGATGAGTGACATTGATTTTCATCATCTATAGATCATGCAATATATCACAAAAAAGGCCATTTTCATAGTTCATGTAATATATCACAAAAAATGCCATTTGCGTGTTCACCCACTTCTTTAATGATTTTGCATAGAAAAACATAAAATATTGACAATTGGTTGCCATAATATATGTGTAAAGGATCTATTATACATGTAAATATGTAGGTCGTTTTAAAGACCTAACTATATGGAAGAGTCCATTTACCTTCAGGCCTAAAATTTTTATTGAAGAAAATGTCGATATGGATGCCCATGACTATGGACTACTTCCATTTGGTACAAGATTTAAAATCTACACTATTAAAAAATTGTGTGTTAATTTAGTTTAGTCTATGTTGGGATGCATGTTTCATCATATCATAAGAGAAACTCCTAAGAAAATGAGGGTAGAAGGCAAAGATCTCACACCAAATCCAAGGTTTGTTAATTTCATGGTCTCTCATTTGGATTCTATTTCCATTACTCAATTGCATACTCATATTAATAAATGAAAACCACTAAACTAACATGATAATGTATTTGGAATTTACTTGCAAAAAAAAAAAAATCTGGTTTGCCCCTTTTTCGTAATGAAAGTAGATTTCTTTCTCTAGACTAGCCCGACTTAACCAAAAAATAAATGTATAATTTCAATTCGAATATGATAATAGCCAACCTCAATTTAATTTTTTCTCTTTATATGGTGTCACTTGTGTAATTTGAATTGATATATTAAATTTATTGAAGTGTCTTTACTAATCCTAATAGGTAGAACTAGTGGATTGCAATTCCAATATGAAAAAATATCATTCCACTGTGGAGATTTATATATTTATAAGTCATTAGTAAAACTTAGTGTTTGATATGTTTCTCAAGAAAGGAACCTATTGTAAAAAATGGAAAAACAAAATGCATTGAGGTATAAAAAAATTTCGATGCACACCATGGAACTAAGCTACTTCAATAAAATTTGTCCTCGTGTCATTGATAAAATTTCCCCTTATTAACTAATTGATATTGTGATTGCTAACTTATTTGATAAATTGGAATATATCATCCACTAATTATACATGCTTTTTATTTCAATGTTTTAATAATAAAGTGTCAAAGGTTTAGTTAAGAGCTAGAGGAAATAAGGATTAATTCAATTGGTAAATGCTCTTGTAAAAGAGTTCATAGAGCTCTCAATACAAAATCTTATTAATTATTTTAGGGTTACTAGTTGGTATTTTAGTTTCTAGTTATTATTGTGCTCCATTTGAAGACAAAGAAAGGTAAACCTATGGGGATTGAAAATGTACCAGCCTCCCTTAGAACTTTTAATACATTCGTGAGTGAGGGAAAATATTCTTTGAAAAATGAAATAAACAATAGTTCATTTACTAAGTAATAGATAAATATTAATAATATATAAGATATATATGATAAATATAATGGAGTAATTTGGAACACCCACTCCCCAACCATTTTATGTACCAATGCATCGAGTAATGGCATGTCACTGCCCCAATTTCCTTATATCAAGTGACATCATAATAAATAGATGCAGATTTCAGTTGTACAGCTAACATCGTTGGCACTCTACAATCATGCCTATATATTCACCAAAGTAGATAATACTACCAAAAAACACCTTATGTAGTAGTTTCTGAAAAAACCTCGATAAAATATGTAAACAAGGAAAATTAATGTCACTTATAAATTATAGACCCCACATGATGTAGATCATCACTAGCTCAATCCACTATGACACCCCTTCAAATACAATAGATTGTCGAATCATCGTCGACCAATATCCTTCAGAAAATCTCATCAAGCACACAATCGACAAAGATCTTCAATGACAACGCAAACCATTAATGGATTGTCCCTCATATAATTAATGAACAACTTGGAAAATAAATATCCCCCTAAACCAATTAATGACCCTAAGAGACTCCTTTGTGATCAAATTCAAAATTCAAATATGTTTCCAACTCCACCAACCAAAATGAATGCACTTACATAGCAGTAAAGATCCTCAGAAATCCCTCGATCAACCAATCCCAAACCAAAGAGGAGCATGAAGATCCACAGGAGAAAAGGTTCGAAAGAAATACCACATAAGACAACCAGCTAGTGCATCTCAAATAGACCACAATGAAGACCAACAGGTAGTAGCTAAGATCCTCGGAAATCCCCCAATCGACCAATCCCAAACCAGAGAAGGAACAGGAAGATCCACAAGAGCAAAGGTTCAGAATAAAGACCATGTAAACAACCAGCCAGTGCGTCTCAGATAGACCACAGAGTGAACCAATAGCTAGAACGGAAATCAAAATCTCATCAACTACTAATCACTAGTTAAAATCAAATCATCAACATATAAGGCAATAATAAGGTATTTACCTTATACCAAGATGTGATCGAGTTTTACATCTGCTTCACTTATGGTGAAGCCCAAACCAATGATATAATTATCGATCTTGGTGTACCAAGCACGAGGTACTTGTTTGAGACTGTACAATGCTTGTTTGAGTCTGCACACATGAGACTCCCGATCAAATGTCTCAAGAACTTTTGGTTTCTCGATGTACACCTCCTCCTTAATAACCCCATTGAGAAATGTTGTTTTTACATCCATCACGTGGATCTTCCACCCCATCTGAGTAGCCAGAGAAAGAATTGATATAATGGATGAGTACCTTGCTATATGAGGAAAGGTCTCCTCATAGTCAATATCCTCAATTCGAGAGTACCCCTTGGCAACAAATATGGCCTTATACTTCTCTATGCTTCTGTCTGCTACTGGCTTCACCTTGAAGATCCATCTCGAACCCACTCTTGATTTATATGATGGTCTTGGGACCACTTCCGAAACGTTTTTCTTTACAATGGATTTGTATTCCTCCACCATTGCATCAACCCATATAGGTTGCTCTATTTCTTCATCAAAATAGGATGGCTTAGTCTCTATAAGCTCATCCATAAGAGCCATGTAGCCAATGTACCTCTCAGGTGACCTCGTTTTCCTACGCAAATTTGAAGGAGCTCCCACATTCTCCCTCGCATCCTGCACAAGTATATCAGCTTCCCTGGTTCTTTTTCTACCTTCTTTGGATGGTTTTTCTTGAGTGAATGTCTCCACTCTCTGCTCCTCAATATATTTTTTGCTCCAACACTTCATGAGGCTCCTCCTTTGGAGCTAAAAGCTACTCTTTTTGTGGGATCTAAAGATCCCTCTCAAGAGAGCACCACATCACGTTCTCCTCATTAAACTTTCCATTCCTTCACACAACTATCATTATGAGGGATGGAAAGTACACATGATAGTTGTGGGGAGTTTCTGTGTAACCCATAAATGCAACCTATTTATTTTTTTGGTTCTCCAACCATGGAAGTGTAAGCACCAATGCTTGGAGGTGACCTAGAATGGATTGACTGATATGAATAACTAAGGGAATAAGGTTCCATGGAGGAAGCACATGTATTAAAGAGGGGAAACTAGGATTTTAATCAAAATGCAATAATTAAGAAGTGGTGGATGAATAGCACAAAGAGGATTCTCATCACAATACGTTGGTAATGAAAATGGGTATTAGTGAGGATGGAAAAATACCAAACATTTGTTCAAATAAAGGGATTTAATAATTGGAAAGAGCTTGGAGAGAATAATAGGCGGGGAGAATATGTCTAGAAATTTGGAAGAGAAAAAAGAAGTGATGGCACAAGGAGGTGAGCACGTTCAGTTAGATGGATCATGATTGTCTAAAAGGAAGCCTTGGTTTGTAAGGTATTGATTAGCCTATGAAGAGAGATATCATCACATAGAAAGAAGAGGAAGAAACACTTAATAATTTGTTCTAATTGTTTGAGCTAGAGGAAGGTCAAGTAGTATACATGATACATCCTAAGAAAAGTGGATCGAATCCAAGCCAACCACCCTATGAATTTTAAAAGCCTAGAGGTAATCCCAACTTTTTTTTTCTACTTTTGACTTGAAAGCACCTTTTCTTAGTAGTTTGGGATATAGCAGTAGTGAAAACAAAATGAAGGTGGGAATAAAAGTATAAGTGGCATATGTTATATTTGAATTTTAGTTCAAGTGGGGGAGCATGCCTAATTATTCAAACATGTCCATAAGGTTTAATTTTGGTGAACGACCTAACCAACGATATTGTTATAGTAGTTCTAAGAAATTTATGAAGGGTGATGGTGGTGAAAAACCGCATCGATTCTTATGTGGATTCATTTGGATGGTGAAAAGGATTGTAGTGCTAGCTTCTAAGTTGATAAATTTCCTAACCACATTGTGGGGGAATCTTCTCTAATGGTGCATGAAGTTCATATAGATTTATCCCTAGGGTGTAGCTAAGGCCTTAGACGAATTAAAGGTGATATTTATATCTAATTTATAGAGGCTAAACATTGAACAACAAAAAATCACTAAACTAAAGGAGATTAAGAAAATGGTTGGAGAAAGTTCTCAGGAGTATGATGAAAAATTACAAAACTTGATCAACAAACTCTCCTATACTCTCCATGAAACTCAACACAAAGAATGATCCATTCAAAGTTTGTTGCTAGTTAATAGTGTACCATTAAAGCAATAGTCATGGGTGACACAAGGGGATGCCTTATCTTAGGCCACGAGGATAGAATCTTGTAGGGTGAACATCCATTTTACTAAAAAAAATCATGCTTAGTAGGATCTAAGAGAGAATTATGTAAGTAGTTCCTTCTAGGTAAAGGACATTGGTATTAATATTGTTAAAGGGGGTGGCCTACAAGGATATATTGGTAGCTATTGATGCAAGAGCATAATTTCAACAATTTATTTCAAAATTTGTATTTGTCCTCCAAAAGGTCTTAGAGATTTATAGAAGAGGAAGTTGGTTTCGTTGTTGCCCTATAATTTTGTAGAATTTCTAATTTCATATTTAGGATAGGAAATTTTAGTAATTTTAGGTATAAGTTAAGATTTTGTTTGATTTTTAAGGCCTCCTAGTAATTAGGAAAGTTGAGTCTTATGATTAGGATTACTTGTGGCATCCTATGTAATTTTCAAACTCCAATACACCAAGGCAAATACGTGGAGGATATTTGGGGGAAATGTGATTGTCCATAAAATGTAGATCGGATTTTGGGACATTGAAGCTCTTTTACTTTGACCCTACTAGTTCTTAGAGATTGTATTTGGAGCAGTTAGCAGGAAAAAACATAATATGCCCAAAAATATTAGTGTTGGAGCACCTATTGTTTGGGAGAAAGGATAAGGGGTTCTAGGAGTTAAGGGGTTTAAGGGTTTAGGAGCAAGTGGTTAAGGATAAAGTGTAAAGGGTTAGGGCTTATGGGGTTTAGGGTTAGGGGGTCGAGGTATATGGGTTTAAGGGTTAAAGGTTAATGGCTTAGTGGTTAATGGATTTATGGATAACGATTAACCATCAAGGGCTTACATGTCAGGGATATAGGGGTTAAGTGCCTAAGGGTTATGGTATTTAGGTCTCAACAGGTTAAGGGGTTAGGGGTTAATGAGTTTAGGGGCTAGGGGTTATGGGTTAAGGTTCAAGGTTTAAGAGGATATTGGATTAGGGTTTATGGGGTTCAAGGATTCTAAGTTAGGGGTTATGGGTTAAGGGGTTAGAGGCTTTGGGGTTAAGGGATCAGGGGGTTAATTTTTTATGAGTTATGAGTGTAGGGGTTAAGTGATTGTGGCTTTTGGGTTAAAGGGATATGGACTTTAGTGGTTATGGGTTAAGTGCGTATGGGTTGTGATAATGTGGCCCCTAATCCCCTTGTCACAACTATTCGGGGTTCACCTATCAATTTTTCTCATTGCCTTACCTATATATGTCAATTTCTCTCATTGCCTTACCTATAGATGTCAATTTCTCTCATTGCCTTACTTATAGTATGTATTGGAGATATTGGATGTCATTTCATTGAGCTACAATGATAGGTGAGAGTTATGCATAACTCACTAAAGGTGTATGAAGAGGCTATTATTCTATTGGCTACAGAATCTGACTCTTTTTATTTGTAACTTAGCGAAATAGAAAATATGTGGAGACAATCTCCATTCTTCTTCTTTCACCGGGCCATGTAAAATAAATGAAGCAAATAGTCTCAACCCCTTGGAGGAGGAAATTTGAGAACAATAATTAGCATGAACAAACAAAGAATCCAATGAGTTAAGCTTAGAGGAGTCTCCCTTTGTAAACAAGCATCCATAATCTCGTTAGAGTTAGTATGAGTATTTACTAGAAGTTGAGTAGTCTTCACATCACCAACCACATCCAATAAAAACGTACCAACCCCTATAATAAAAATGAAGTCTCCAAATAAGGTGTAGTTAAATCCAGTAATATCATCTTATGAATCTATTACAATATGATTTGGAAAGTACGTTTCCATACATGTGTGAAAGAAACAATCCATTAGGTTAGCAAAATGAAGTCTTTTTAAAGACCTCAAGAAACCCCCTTGAAGGAAACAAGAAGGGTTTGAAACCATGGAAAAAAAGGCTTCATATATTGTCTATCACCTGTCAAACCGAGTGAACAAACACATAGCACAATTTATGGTGTTGGATTGATTGAGATGTTTATTTTTGGATGGATGGATTTACATCTCTTTAGCCAATAGACAAAAATCATTAAGTATTGTTGCAACTATGTTATTGACATGTTGAAGTTTCATTGAGACTTAGAGGTATAATATTTAGACTTGTATGTTGTCACCTATCCAGGTGTGATGATACCTTGTGGAGGTATGCAAAATTTCTATTTTTTTAACATCTGGAAATATTCTATACGCTCTTGAGAGAATTTCAACCTTTTAAATAAAATTATAAACAAATGTAAATTCATGCGATAATTACTAATTTATTTGGGGGTGACTCAAAAAATTGTAGCATGTTGGCTTGTTGAATTTCTTAGTAAGTTAGGATTTGATAAATTTTTAAGCTTCAGTGGGATTTATTGCGGTTGTATGTGTTTTAGAGAAGCTAGTTTGGAGTCATGGTTATGCTTCCTTTATTGAATTTGATTTCTTTGGTTCTTCTTCTTGTACATTCCCATTGTGGTATCTTCTCATTTGCAAATATTTTCTTATTCTGTAAAGAAAAAATTTCTTGTTCCATCCTTGAAAAAGTTGCACAATTTTCCTGATTTATCTTTGCAATACCTTGAGTTGTCTCGCTTCTTTCAATTGGGCTGGAATTTTCCACCTCAAGAGGGTTTTTAGTTTTTGTCTAACTAAATTGTTACAACATTTTTTCTTGTTTTATTTATTTATTTTTTCTTCAAGGAGGTGTTTCCTTAAACTCTAGAAGAAGCATTGCAAGTGTCCTGATTATAGCAGTCATCAGAAGATGTATGTGATCATGGGCAAGAAAACCCTCGAAGGGTGAAAATTGGGTATGTTATACCTATGGAAAACTTTGGCTAACATCCAATTAGATATGTTATATGTAGTTCACAATTAGGAGATCACACACCATATTGTTGCACATTAAAATGCACTACTCCTCAGATATCAGGGTAAGTGCAAGGGTATTTATTGAATATAGTTTATTCACATGATAAAACTATCCCACAACTCTACAGTAGAGAGACCAACATGGAACAACAAACTTAAAATCGATCGATGCACTCACTTTCGTGGGAAGTTCATGAACATTTTTGTTTTCTTATATAATGCACTTTTACCCACATCTGGAGATCATACGAAAATGGTATTCATAATAGATTTTTATGGGTGAAGAAATTCATTTTTCCTGCAAGATCAGGTTACGTAGCTATAGTGTCTCATGTTTTTTCGTACATCCGACTAGAAACATATCTTGTAGGAATTTTGAAGGAAATCCCACTCAAATTATCAGAGAATCTCCAGGCGATCTCATTAAAAAAGTATGTTTCACCTCATATGTTGATTATTCTTTCTCTTCATTGTGTTTTATATATAAATTCATTTCAATTCATTCATGTCATATATACTCTGGCTCCCGGTTCCAATTTAAAGGTCAAGTTCTGAACATTTTTTGTTATTCTTTATTTGGAAAGTGCTTGTGGTTTGAAGAGGTTGCAACAGATGGGAATCTCAAATAGTTGTTGACTGGGCTAATGTAATTTTTATAGGTAGAATGTGCGGCTTCAATCCCCACATTTATCATGAGCTTAAACAACTAGCAGATAAGCTTTCCAAGGAGGCATTCAAGTATCCATGAACTATCAGCAAGATCAAGGTTGTGGCACACCAAAAGAAAAGAAAACTCGTAAAATTTAACAACAACCCCTACTCATGAAGATGACAACTTGTCTCCCTCAAGGACCACTGTCTTCTCCTTCATCAGGCAATACTTCCTCAACAACTCACTCAACTGCATCATTTCTATACCCCCAACAATATATTTATGTTATTGTGCCTATAACATTTTTCGAATAATTTGATGTTTCATATCGGTGAATGTCAAATGCCAGATTCCTATTTGAAAACCAAATTTGCATCCCTTGTATCTAATGATCCTTCTTCGTTGAATATTTTCTTGAATGGCGTTTTTTTTACTAATTTTTATCATTTAATGATTTCTTATATGTTAGGATTATTCTCTATTTCATGCCTTAGAACGTTTCCTCTGCAACATCTGGTGCAATTGCTAGTTTAAATTTTTTCACATATTTAAAAAAATAAACAATTTTAGTTCATGGAATATAACTCACTTGACAATCACCTTGTTATGAAGTATTATGTTAAAATATGAGATTCAAAGTTCAAATCCCCTTGAGTGGCGAACCAAAAATTAATATTCTTTTATCTATTTATTTATTATATTTTTAGAATGTGGTTTAATGAAAAAAGAAATAAATATAATATAAAAGAAATAAATATGACCTGATTAAATTTCATGTGGCTTGAATATCTAATTTCAAAAATAAAAAATATAATTATCCATTATCCACTCATGGAATTTCAATGCAAACTTCTAAATGCTAATGATTTTGTCTTAATTGCTAACTGTCTTAAATGGGTTATGTCTTAATTGTCATTGTCTTAAGTGGCCATTGTCTTAAATATAAAGTTGTCTTAAATATTTTTGTCTCAAAGTGCTTTTGTCTTAAATATAAATTTTTTTCCTCAAATATTTTCGTCTCAAAATGCTTGTCTTAAAATATTTTTGTCTCAAACTGCTTTTGTCTTAAATATAAAGTTTTGTCTCACACTGTTTTTGTCTTAAATATAAAGTTTTGTCTTAAAATACTTTTGTCCTAAACTTTTTTGTCTTAATTTTTTTTGTCTCAAATTGTTTTTGTCTTAAATGTAAAGTTTTGTCTCAAATTATTTTTGCCTCACAATATTTTTAAATTTAAGGCAATTCAATTGATATTAAATTTTAATATAAACTAACTAAAATAAAAAGTGACTTTTTAAGACAAAAAATTTCTTGTCTTAAAAAGATATCTTTAAAATGCCCTTGTGTAGTAGTGTTTCCTCCATTGAGAAGTGATTCCACTATATTCGAAGACAAGGATTTTTTAGCACTATCTCCCCTCCATTATTTTTGCATCCGTTGCTCTAATTGCCACAATTTACTTTGAATGTTCTTTTAACCGTCAAACCAGGGAATAATGAAGGTATTGATTAGGAGGGTATCAATTTAGTTTGGATGCTGATATTTTCTTTGGAATTTGATGAAAAAAAATCACAAATTTTATTTTTGTCAGTGTTTGAATTATAGTTATTTAATCCTAAAAATTGATAACCCTAAAACACTCAAAATCTTAAGCTTGGATTTTTTAAAAACTTACCAAATTTCCATTGTTTTTTTAATGCAAAATCGATCCAAAATTTCCATGCAAAATTGTTTCTTTGGTTAAATTACGGCAATAATGAAAATGAAAATGGACACTCCCGTCTACCGGCACTAGTAAACCTCGTTCAAAGCGCTGAATCGGCTAGTAAACACTTAAATCCTCGCGAAACAAGCTTACAATATAACTTTCATCATTTTAATAAAAAATTAACTGTGCATCCGGGCAGTATGGTACATCGTCACAGATCTTTTTCCTGTAGACGCTAACAAACTCGTACTGGTCAGCAGAATAGTGACTACCACGAGCTTCGTCTCCTGTTTTTTTTCGGGCATCACATCCTTCAATTAAAATAAGCTCTCCATTTGCTGTGTGTGATCGAAAGAATAAATTGGTGATTTTTTTGTTTTTTTGGAGCAAATTTTGCTGCCGCTTTTACTTGAATTACGTTAGAAATCCAAAATAATATATATAGTTTCAAGTTGTTGATTTTACGTTACTCAAAAGGTTTTAGAATTTTTTTAAAAATTGGATTCGTTTTTAATTTAGAATGGTAATTAATCTAGTATAATTTCACCAAAACCATTATGTTGATTTTTTAAGGAAAAGTTTAAAAGAGTTGAATTGATTTTATTATTTTTAATATTTTTGTCAATTTTAGAATAAGGTGTTCAATAATGTAACATCCTAGATTAAAAAAAAAAAAAAATTACTTATACATCTCTTTATACCTAGAAAAAGATAATCTTATTCATGTTTTAAACTATATGACATTATAATTAAACAATACATTATCTATGCATTATACTATATGTCAATATATTTAAACACAATCTTATTCGGCTTAATTGCATTACCACATTTCATATTATATAAACTTTTCCATCACATATGAACTCACGCAACCATATATCAATCGTGCTAAATATTAGAACAATCCATTGATAAGACTGTATGCGTATGTTCGGTTTTATGGCTATTGTACATATGGATTTCAGTTTTGCTAGTTTAAAGTTTTTGGTCAATTCTTAACCACATAATCTATGGTTTAACTCAGCATTATATATGAATGCACTAGAATCCTTAAAATTTGATTTGCCATGGAAATTAGATGATATATATGAAAATTTAAGCATACGGATGTTAATTGTCCTCCTGATATTCCATGCCACTTGTTTGAGATTGAGTCGACACGTGTGGGTTTTGTGACCATTGGATGTCTATAATGATTGACAGTGGATTTAAATCTATCGTGGGGTTAGGGTAGTCAACCAACACACAACCCTAACTGTTTTTGCTCATTTTCTCTGAATGTTGTGTCCTTTTACTCCGCCGCTCTGCAGCTTTGAACCCGCCAATGCTGCATTTTCACACTGCTTACCATCTTTCTCCGACTAAACTATGCTCCGACGCCTTATCTCTGCAACATGTAATCTTTGCCAGAGGTCATGATTTTATTTGGCAGTGTTTTTTCTATGCTATTAACAGTTGCTGGTCTTTCATTTCTCCATGCGTCTGCTTTGGTTGATATGTTATGGAGCTTCTATTTTTCTTCACATGTTTTTTCTTTTCCCTAGACTTTTTATCGCACAGCTGAGCTTCACTACTCTTTACCCTCTGCTTAGTTGTAAACTCAGATTCCTTTCTCTGTAGACTCTAGTCGAAACGAGACTTTCATGTCGCTGAGGGATCAAGTTTTGGAAGGTTCAGCACATTCGCACAGATAAAATTCCAGGTTTAGCAATGTTCTCCTTTGTGTCATTTCCAAAGTTATTAATCCCTCCCATGGGGTTTAACCATATTTCTTGTGGTTTTTCTCAGTGTTTCAAGTTGTAGCTACCGTGTTCCTCCAGTCCTTCACCCATGTAATATCTCCCTCCTCACAGGGTATCATGATCTCTCTCATTAGTTGACGCAATATATTTTAGACTGTCGTTGCCCACATCCTGCTATTGGTTTCGTAGGTAACATACGAACCCTGCTTTCTTGTCTCAACCTGCATGGCACTACCCCCTTGGTGTCGGCTCTGACCTTTCTACTGAGCACATACTCCTTGATGTACATGGGTCGTGATCCCTAAGTTTACTACTTCAGCTAGATGTTAAATCCTCTGGGAGATTCTGGGTTTGAAACCCTAAGTTTCTATAGTTTTTTCTTGCTAAGGAGGCCATATAGCTCTATCTCTTTATTTTTGGAAAATTCGTTGTAATAGTTACCAATTATTTATTGTTGGAATAATATAATGATTTTTTTCAAATTTTCATATATATATATATATATATATATATATATATATATATATATATATATAGATATATACTTCTTGCATGCAGAGATACTCCGTATCGACTTGGATTTCTTGGCAGTTTATAGTAAAATCCCTATTTTCGGCTTGATTGTATTTACTAGTTATTTTGCAGTTATTTGACCGAGAAGGTCTCTCAACACCAATATATGCTAAGACTAATATATATTATATAATTTCATGGTTTCCTTTCCTTTATATGTTATTATTCAAACATATTTAGTATATGGAATTTAAAATATATACAACTTCATAGCACAACTACTGTGCGTAGTTCTTACTTCCTCATTATCGAGTCTTTAATTCTTGTACTGGAATTTTATTTCTTTGTCTCAAATTCTGGCTTTAATTTCTATTTATATGTTGGTTTAGTTAAATAGATTCTTGACTTGTGGAATAATAAAGGACTGTAGATGAATACCTGGTTTTTCTTTTATTCTACAAAATTTTGTTCTTCCTTGTTAATGCAGTTTTAATGTTCTCATTGTTACATAAATATGCTAATAGCACTTCTATCAGTAGAAAATATTATGGAAATTATGTAACTTGATATAGTATGTTACTTTCTGGGTAGTTTATTCTAATTTTCTACTACGTCTAGGGTCGACGTTTGGACTATCAAGGTTCTAGGATACCCACAGTATCCCTAGTCCAAGTATAGGATGAATAGAAAGAAGAGAAAACTAGTTATCTTTGGCGTGTTTACTCTAGACTAAAGCGAAAGTCTCTTCTACCATACATATATGTAATTTCACATATATTCTACCTATTTATTTCCTTATATTTTCTACCCTACACAGTAGAGTCTTACTCTTTCAATAAGCGTAATAATTGTACAATGTTAAGACTTTATTAGAATATTAATACCATATTCTTTACATATTTAGGTATATACACATATTCACTATTTTTCTCCTAATACCTGTAAATAAATATTTTTAATAAGAGGCATAAAAATGTCATTTACTACTTTTGTAAACAGATACATCAAATTTACAGAAGCATATGTCTAAGTAAATATATTTCACATTCAGTTTCATAATCTTTATTTTCACACAAATCAGTTACTTATCTCACTTAGAACTTCTAATTATGATGACCCTCTCAACCTTGAGAAAGGCTATTACGTCCAAGTCTCCCCGAGTGCTCCACACTAGAGTAGGGATTATCTAGTAGTAATTATGGTTGAGACCTCAAGACCTCCAGTCCAGTCTTCCTTTCCAGATTCAATGTTATTGAGTTTCCACTAGTTCAAACATATTTGGAGTTACTCTCACCCTCAAGCCTTCTATATTTTAATCCAAAGTCAGAGAACCCATTTTCCTCACTGCAATTTTCCTTTTATCCTCAAAGGAAAAGGTAACTGTTTTTAACTACTTTTGTCTAACTACTATGGAATCTTGGAATATGTAATCATCATCTTTATGGAAAATATTCCATAATTAAATTTGTTTATTCAAAGATATAAATAAATCACGTTCATTTCAAGATAAACTTTACATGTTAATCTCATTAAGAAAATTAAATGCATAATCCTTTTTTTTAAATAAACATAAATAGTTTAGGAATCAAATCCACCTGTTACATCTTTCCCCCCTGGAACTAAACACCATCCTCAGTGTTTTATTCCTGATCAAGAAATAGTTATGTATATGCCTCACGCACAAATCCATCGTCTTCCCATGTAGCCTCCTCTGGGCCAAAGTGCTTCCATTGCACTTTAACTTGGGTGATGACTCACCTCCGGAGTGTGATTTCTCTCTAATCAAGAATACATTGATGTTCTACTAGAAATTCATCGTCCAGCTCGACCTGAATGTTTTTCCAATGTACCAAATGCCTCGGATCATGCACATATCGTTTCGATATTTATACATGAAACACATTGTGCACCCATAAGTGACTGGACAATGGAAATCAATAGGTCACAGGTCCTACTCTTTCCAAGATTTGGAAAGGTTCACAGAACCTGAGAGCCAACTTGACACACAAAGTCAACCTTAGGGTTCTTTTGTTGGGTTTAATTATCACATAAACATTGTCGCCTACTTCAAACTCCCGATAGGTTCTCTTTTTGTCTACATAAACTTTCTGCTGATCTTGAGCAACCTTTAGGTTCTGCCTAATTTTCTTCCAGTTCCATCTCAGCTAACATCACCAGGCCAAGCATTATTTTGGTTTCCAGACCACTCCAGTTAATGGGAGTTCAACACTGTCTTATGCATAAGGCTTCGAATGGACTCATTTTAAGAAACTCCTGGTAGCCATTATTATACACGAATTCCAGCAGATGCAGATAATCCTCCCACTTTGTCAATTTTTGCATTACATGAATACGCAACATGTATTCCAGGATTTGATTCACTAGCTCTATTTATCCATCCATTTGTGGATGATAAGTGGTACTGAAATTAACTTATGTACCCAATCTGGTAAACAATGACTTCCAAAAGGTTGAAGTGAAATTTACTTCTCTATCTGAGATGACTGTTTTTTGGATGCCATGCAACCTAAATATTTCTCTCATGAAAATATCTGCAATCTGCACTGTTTCATAAGTGTACTATGTAGGTATAATGTGAGTTTCCTTGTTCATTCTATCAACCACTACCATTATGGAATCATTATGCTTTTCTTTATCTTGGTAGACAAGTAATAAGATATAATCATATAACCTCCCATTTCCATTCAGGTAGAGGTATAAGTTACAACAATCTTGCTCGATGTTGATGCTCGACCTTAACCTATTGACATTATAGACACTTGTTTAAATATTCAACAAAATTCTTCCGTATACCGGGCCAAAAAGAAACTTTACTGATTGCTATCAGCATTTTCTCGTATCCTGGGTGTCTAGAATAATTACTGTTATGGTATTCATCCAAGAACAGCTCTTTCAAACTGATCTGATTCGGGATATATAGCTTTCCTTTAAAAGTTAAAAAATGATCTCTGTTAGTCGCATCATGTGATGGTTTTTCGTGTTTTTTTGCTTTTTTTTCTTACTTCCACAGGAATTGGTATTCAGGATATTTCTCAGGTACTTCTTTTATCTGATCCTAAAATTTTAATTCTAACTCATTAAAGTAGAGTTCATACACACAATGCAGTTTTCTGCTCAAGGCATCAGCCACACAATTTTTCTTGCCTTTAACATGTTGAATTTCAAAATCAAATTCACTTAAAAATGCATTCCACCTTGCCTTGCAAGAATTTAAATCACCTTGTTTAAAATAACTGGTTAAACTAGTGTGATATGTTTTCAGCACAGACCTATTTCCCAATAAGTAGTTTCTCCACACCTTCAATATGTGCACTACCACTGTCAACTCCAAATCATAAGAGGAATATCATTGTTCATGATCTTTTAGTTTTCTTGACTCATAGGAAACAACCCTTCCCTCTTGAGATAATTTTTCTCCTACTCCTTCCTTACACGCATAGATGGATACTTAAAATTTCTTATTGGGGTCAGCTACCCTCAACACAAGGGAAGTAGTTAGAAAGTGTTTCAATACTTCAAAACTAGCCTAACATAAACTGGTCCATTTATGCACCTTCCCCCTTTGCTGCAGAGATGTAATAGGAAAGACAATTTTCGAAAATCCTTCGATGAAATGCTTATAATATCCAAACAATCCTATAAAGGAATGCATATCTGCCATGTTCTTGGGCACTCTCCATTCCATGATAGTATTTATTTCCTTGGGACCTACTATTAAGCCTTTAGCAGAAATGACATGGCCTAAATATTGTATTTTCTCTTTGAAAAAGTCACATTTATTGAACTTAGCATACAACTAATGTTTCCTCAACATCTCCAGCAATTGTCTTAACTGTTCCTTCTGCTTTTCCATAGTTCTTGAATAAATCAATATGTCCTCAATAAATATAAGAACAAAATTGTCCAAAAAGGGGTGAAATATGCCATGCATCATACTCATGATTTTTTTGGTGCATTGGTTAACCCAAATGGTAATACCACAAACTCATAATGCATGTATCGGGTCTCGAAGGTTGTTTTGTAAATGTCTTCATCCTTAAATCAGATCTGGTGATATCCATACCTTAAATCTATCTTTGAAAATACAATCGCTCCCTTCACTTGGTCGAACATGTCATCTATACGTGGCAATGGGTGTTTATTATTGACTGTTAAGTTATTGACCTACTTGTAATCCATGCACATTCGCATCGTTCCATCCTTCCTCTTTACGAATAACACTGGTTCTCCCGAAGGGGATACACTTGGTCGAATATATCCCTTATCTAGTAGTTCTTGTTCTTGAAATTTCAATTCTGTTAACTCGGGTACACTCATCTGATATGGTTGTCTTAACACTGGTGTTGTGCCAGGCATTAACTCGATAGTGAAATTGATGTCTCTTTTTGGAGGAAATCCTGGTATATTTTCTGGAAACACATCCATGAAGTCTTGTACTACTGGTATATTTTCTAGCATATGTGTCTTATCCTTAGAGTTAGCAAATACCACTTGGATGGCATAACTATGGCATCCTTTTCTGATGCATTTACCCAACTAAGATATTGTGAAGGGGCGTAATTATATAGGTTTCTTAATTCCTTGCAATTATTCGCATTCCCCATCATCGAATCTGAAGTAAAAGATCTTGTCTTTACAGTCTACCAGAGACCAGTCCTTTTCCAACTAGTCCATACCTAGTAGTATGCCATAGGAACCCAAAGGTGAAATATTTAATTCTAATTTTAAGTGTTGATTTCTGATTTCCAATGAATAGTTTGAAACTTTGGCACTAACCCCTCTCTTTGCGCTAGTAGCTAGCTGTGCTAGCCAGGGGTTCTTAAATTTTTGGCTTTGTAAGTTACATTTTCCCACTATCTGGGGGTTTACATAACTTAAACTAGCACCTAGGTCAACTAAAATAGAAATAATTTGCGAAAATAAGTTACCTTCAAATTATATCATTGCTGGCTAGAAATTTTCTTGTCGATCTTCAAGAGCTGCATTAATTCTAGGTATATTGCAGGCCACATTTCCCACCGTAGAAGCCTCTTGTTGATTAGTTGTTGTTTCACCTCCCCCACGATGATGAAAATTCTTGTTGTAATGTGCCTCACCGCATCCCCAAGATTGTAGGGGAGGTTTCCTGGTTTGTCAATGTTCAAGTTTACTAGAGGCTTTTGTGGGTTGTTCTTCTGTCGGCCACTTTGTTCTCTGGTGATTTCTCTCAAACTGCTTACTTACTGAATTTCTTGCGAAATTTTTAAAATTACAAGACCTGGTATTTTTAAAATTTGAATTATTTTTCTATCCTTTATTTGTCCGCCAGTTTATGGTTGTTTCTCTTTTTTCCTTGACTATTGATAGCACATTCGTGCTTTTTGAATTTCCTTGTCCATGGTCTTCAGGTTTACAAATTGGATTATTTCTTTCATGTGAGCAGGTAAACTACTGAAAAATCATTGAACTTTAGCCTTCTCATCTCTCAGGTAAGGCACATATCTTAACAATGATGTGAACTTCGTTATGAATTCATCCATTCTCATCTATACCAGTCTTAAATCATGGAATTATTGATATTTTTCATCATAAAAACTCTCTGTTAGATACTTATCTTTGAAATATTGTTGGAACTCGTCCCATGTCACATTCTGGTCCTCAATACTTTAGACATTTTTTACTTCCTCCCACCATAAAGTAGTTGTATCCCTCAACTGATAAATATCCAAGTGAGCTTTGAGGTTTCTTCTATATTCATAGACCTGAAAGTGCTTGTTCATATTAATTAGACAAGCCTTAGCCACCTCTTCAGCCTCTCAATCAAAGGTAGGAGGTTTGATTTTTTTGGAACTAACTCTATAGTTCCATTTTTTGTTTATTTATTTCTTGTTGTTTAGACACATTGGTATATTTTTCTTCATTATAATTTTTGTTTTTAATGCTTCTATGTTAATGAATTCCCTCTGGTCTAACACTATTTTTTCGTCGTTGGTTACTCTCTCCCCGAGTGTCCTTTTTAGGACTAAGTGGCACTATTCCTTGATTCCACCTATCAGAGAGTATTTTTAGAATCATCTCATGCTCTTGCATCAATATTTTATTGTGTCTTATTACCCATACCATTTTTTCCTGTAACTTCTACACTGTACTCAGCGGTATACTCGTTTGGTGTTGTTGTTCTTCTAGTAATCTATTGGTCTGTTGGTGATGATGTACACTCAGCTGTATCCATGCTTCCAAGTTCATTTCAGGACTGGATTGGGGTGGAGGTTCCATTGCATTCCTGGTTACTTGATTGATCATCCCCTTCACATTATATCATTTCTACTTTCTGTGCACAATTTACATGCAACGATTGTTATTTAAGTGACCCATTTGGGTCCCAGTGTACGAATGTTGCTCTGATACCACTTGTAACATCCTAGATATATTTTTGTTTACTTTTACTCATTATACATCTCTTTATACCTAAAAAAACATAACCTTATGCATGCTTTAAACTATATGAAATTATAATTAAACAATACATTATCTATGCATTATACTATATGTAAATATATTTAACCACAACCTTATTCAGCTTAATTGCATTAATAAATTTCATATTATATAAACTTTTCGATCACATATGAACTCACATAACCATATTTCAATCATGCTAAATATTAAAACAATCCATTAATATGACTGTATGTGTATCTTCAATTTTATGGATATTGTACATATGGATTTAATTTCTGAGAGTTTAAGATTTTTGGTCAACTCTTCACCACATAATATTTGGTTTAAATCAGCGTTATAAATGAATACATCGGAATCCTTTTAATTTTATTTTCCATGGTACTTATATGATATATGTAACAACTAAACTTACCCAAAAAATATATATTTGTTTATACCTTTTATGCTACTTTCGTCATGATTGACTTTGTTTTATTTTGTTGTGTTATCATCTGTTACAACATTTTTTATTTCTGTCATCAACATCTGTTATAACGGCATACTTATTTTTAGAAATGTGTTCTCACTGATGTTCATACCACCTCATCATGTTTCCATAATTCATACTTTAACATTTATTTTCCTTTCTTACATTTCCTGAATGTACGTAACTTCATTTACAATAGTATTTTATTTTACTATTATTTTATCCCTTGTTAATACTATGTCTTGGATAGCATATTTCTTAACATTATATCTTTAATAAGTACCATTAAAGTTATCTAACCACATCCTAACTTCCTTCTTATTACCCAATGTTTCAATAATAATTATATTCAATATCATTCTTACTATCCTATGCTTATAAGAGTTCTCTTAAGTGTCTTAACTAATATTCAAGTATAGTTATAATGATATTTCAATATTCTTTAATGGCATAGTACCTTTAATGGTTTTGTTGCCAATAAATAGCTAATGAATTAATGGTTAACCAGATCACAATAATGGTTTATGGTTTTTGTTTCTATTTCATAGCCAACACATTACCATGACCTTATCATTGGGATGATATTCTAATTTAATGTTTGACCTCTTGCCATTATAATTGAAATGATATTCAAATATTATACATAGAAATTTACATTTACTTTTTTCCATGTATAATTATTGATCTATAAATCCTTTTACAAGGTTGGATTTTCAATGCATGATGTAATGGAATTACAATATATAAATAATATGCCAAAGTCTTATGTTGATATTCGACTATTCGTATGGATTTCTTCGTATCACTTCCACTAAATTCATGATATCTCCATTGTAACATTTCTTTGGTTGACGTTATCTGATTTTAATGGTTTGTACTTCGTATTAAATTATGCACATGGCCATATTTATGTTTACTCTTAATTGGATCTCATATCTCATGCCATGTTAATGATATATATGAGCTCGTACGTTATTTATTCATCCTTCTCCTTAGGGTTTTATAACCCTTCATTTTTCATGGTTTAGTTTTCATTTTTTCATTTTTGCATGAGGGTTTCCGCTCCAGATTCTTTTCATTGAGGCACATTTCGATTACAACTTCCTCCTATAATATTGGCCTCACCGTTACCTCTAACTCTCCAGGTAAAATGATAATATCTTTTGAAATTATTATTGCAACTTCATAGAAAGCGTTTTCACTGAATAAGTTGTGATTTGTTTTATCCAATGTCATATGGAATTAATATGTGTTTTCTTTGTGTTTTTGCAGAACCGTAGATCAAAACTTTCATTGAATGAATCACTCCATTCTCATTCATTCCTTCTCACGGTGCCCCTGAGGTAGCACATATTCAAATCACGTAGGTAAGTTTAATATCTACCAGTCAAGGTTATGTTTACTCCTTTACGCCTACATTTCCTTGCAGTTTCTAGTTACTCTGTTATAGACATGTTAAACATCTTCAATTTGTTTGATAGGCCTCTTTTTCTCTCAGACATTACACGATTTCCTTGGCTACTTGTTGAACGTTTTACCATTACTCTCATGTTTGTGATTTAATTCGTTTATACTTGGGTAATGTTGGTTTTTACCATTCCAACAACATTTCATCTTCAGTAATGTAAAATTTTTTTGTTGTGGGATTTATTATAACGTTTTGCCCAAATTTTAATTTCTCCCATAGGGATACAAATTTGTTTTAGTTTCCACAGACTGATATTCGATTTCTCTTTCTCTCCCTGTAATAAAATTTGAATTTTGAAATTCGATTCCACATCGAATTCGTTATAGTTCCCCAACTTTGGTTAAGGTTTCTAAGAATGTATAGTATTACATTCATCAACTTGTTTACCTCTCTCTGTATATAACCTTACATTATGGTTGTATTTTATTCCATATGGAATTCAATTTTTCTTTACGTATTTAGTTTGTAACCGTTTGTCTTGCATTTTCCATGAAGGTAAATCTTATCACCTGTGAAATTCTAGAATGGCTCAGAGTTTTACCTCTCTTTCCAGCATTACTATGTTTACCATTATATGATCTCACTTATAAGATACATTCATTTTACTCCGTCTTGGTTTGTTTTACAAGGATATAGAAAAATTAATTCTCATTTTTCCATATGACCCACGATGTATTGAAACAAATGGTAGTTAAGTGTAATTAAAGTGGTTTTCTAATTTCTTACTATTTGTAATAGAATTTTAATTTATGTATACCATGTATTTTAATGACTCTGTCTTCATTTACAAAATTCTTCTTATTTAGATAATTATATTCATGACCTATATATATATTATATATATATATATATATATATATATATATACTTCCTTCTCAGTTGATATAATGACATTCATAATTATTGATAACAGTAACTAATAATTTGGTAAAATATATTTAGGTTCTTCTTTTAGAAAGTACTTATCATTTTATTAATTTCCATCAATTAATAATAAAAAAAAATTGTACATGAAATCTTCTTCGTGATTCGAGTCCATTCTTAATTTTCATTAATTACCGAGTATGCCAGAATAGAGGTAAATTTATCTTCATATTTGCAATACTGCTACTATTTTACAATATATTTCTCTGTACTTTCTATCCTTATAAATAGATTATCTTTTATGTACACAAAAAGGATTTCGTGGTTTTCAATTGACTAATAAGGTAATTTTCTTTGATAACTACAATTTTCAATTTCTCAGATTCTGTGTAGTTATTTTAATTAACATATTAATCAAAATTCTTCTACCTATGGTTTTCTTGTACAAGTATTGCAACTCTTGCAATTTACCACTCATCAAATTGTGCATTCTTTCTCACAAGACTTGACAATTACTTTTATTCCTTTTATTTACAGGCTGGTCAATATCATGCACAAAATTCAATCCACTGAATTTAAGGATATTTGTTCATGTATAATTGATGTAATTAATAACCATAACATTTGACTCCAGTCAATGTAATCATGACAATTTATGATGACATGTTCTATAATTTTTTATACATATTTATTTTCTTATTAAGATGATAAGAGTTCATCTTTATAAGGATTTTATAAATGTTTTCCCCAACTACTTATAGTACTTCAAATACACACTTATTTTAAGCATGATTTCTAATTAATGTTATGTATACAATTGTACTATCCTCTATTACTTCAATATGTAACTAATGTTTAATTTCCTATTTGATCATAATAATAAATAGACATATGCAACTTTGGTATTGGATGTACAGTAGAATTTTTTGGATTTAATTTGTACAATCATGTTTTCTTCTAGATTAATAAATATATCTAACTGTATCTATATATGTTTCATTATTGTTTACATAATAATTATGTTAAATATTTCTATTAACATCATTTCCACTTCCAACGATGTATTTTATGAATTTAATATATAAATTCCTACAACCTAATACTAGATTTAAACCCTCTTAGTTGGGTTTATACATTATGTTTGTTGGTTTACTAATTTAATTAGTCTATGTAACTATACAGAGCTAAACTATATCTTCTATAGTTATGTTCTGTTAAACACATCAGACTCTATACATTTTCAAATAACAAAATTCCATTATACTATTTAATAACTTAGAAAAGGTAATTTTCCACTCATGTTTCTACATAAAACACAAGTAATCTTATACTATAATTCTCATTATAACAATACAATCATAAGACAAAATTAATTTAACTATGCATACTAATTCTGGTAGAGACTATTTGCCACCCAAACTTGAGCTTTCCTCCACAGCTCCCCCTGAGAAAAGACCAATTCCTTGAAAGAGTATACAACCTCTTGTCTACATTGGAATGGATTATTTAAGGCTGCTTTCCCTTCAACATTTTTCCATAACTGCATCTACTTAAAGCAGGATTTTATTTTCCTTTAGCCTAGGCTTTAATTTTGTTTTTTTCCATAAAAGCTCTTTAAAACTAACTTCTTCCTCTTTCTAGTTTTATTTCACCTCTTATCTGTAACTTTCCACTTTACCAAGGCATATTTTAGATTTTTATTTCCAATCTAGTATTTTAAATTTATTTTATTTTCTCCAAGGATTTTTGGATAATTTGGGAAAGTTTTTTATTTAATTCCATCCTCATGGACTTGAAATCCTGGTCTCCAATATACTCTAATCTTTGCACAATAATTAAAATTCCACATTTATTAATTAAAATAATACAATATGTCCACACAAATAGTTTTCCTTTAAGTCCACTTAACCTTTAGGATTTTCATATGTCTAATAAAAGAAGTCAAATAGGGATATTACCTATTCCCTCTCTAAAACAAAACATCGTCCTTAGTGTTGCAAAATACAAGTTCACTTTTCAAAGAGTGATGGATATTTCTCTTTCATTTCCTCTTCTCACTCCCAAGTAGCTTATTCATGTGTAAAGTGCCCCCATTACATTTTCACCCTAGCTACAATTCTATTCCAGAGCTCAATTTCGTCCCATGCCAGTATACGAAGGGGATCTAGAAGTAATTATTCTTCTGTTTCCACCTGTATCACAGTCCAATCAATTACATGAGTAGGATAATGTACATACTTTGTCAATAAGGAAACATGAAAAACATTGTAAACTTTAATATGACTAGGTAGAGCCAATTTATAAGCTACTGACCCCACCCTTTCTAGAACTTCAAATGGTTCACAGTAGCGTGGTGCTAACCTAGCCCAGCTACCAGTATATAAGTAACTCTTTTTAGGCTTAATCCTCAAGTAAAAATGGTATCCTACTTTGAATTCTCTATGAATTCCCTTTTTGTATGCATGGCTCTTTTTTCGATCTTGAGCTGTTTTACTATTTTGTTGAATTTTATTCACAGTTCTTTCCATTTACTGCAATGCATCAAGTCCAATAATTAACTTATATTCTAGTTGACTCCAGCTAAGCGGCGCATGGCACTTTCTTCCATACAATGATTCAGAAGGAATCATCTTAATTGAAGCTTGATAACTATTATTATAGGCAAATTCTTCTAAGTGCAGAAAATCTTTCCATCTTGTAGGTCTGTCCATAACATACATGCATAGCATGTATTCTAAAATTTGGCTGGTTGTTTCAGTTTTCCCATTTGTTTGAGGATGGTAGGCGGTACTAAAGTTCAATTTGGTACCCATTCCTCCAAACAGAGTTTTCCAAAAGGCTAAATTATGCTTTGCATCTATGTCATATATAATCATTTTTGAAATTCCATGGAGCTTCACAATTTATTTCATGAATACATTAGTTACTTGAGTTGTGCCAAAAGTAGATTGCACTGGTAGAAAGTGTGCAACCCTAGTCATTGTGTCTACAAGCACCATTATAGAGTTATGCTGATACTTAGTTCTAGGCAATCTAGTAATGAAATCTATGGAAACTACTCCCCATTTCCATTCTATAATAGGTAGAGAGTTCATCAATCCTTTCAGATGTTGATGTTGCACTTTTACTTGTTGGCTTTCTAAACACCTAGGTAGATAATCAATAACATCTTTTTTCATACCTAGACAAAAGAATTTCTTCCTCAATTCTGAAATCATATTTTGATAACCAGGATGACCTGCATAAAGTATTTAATGATACTCATCTAAAATTTCTTGTTTTAATGACATCACATTTAGAATATAAAATATTTGTTTGTAATAAATCAATACTTTCTGATTTTTAGTATATCCCACTATTTTATTTTTCTGTAATATCTCTTGCAATTTCACATAGTTTTGATCTTGCATCATCACTTCCTGTATCAATTCTTCTATTTCAAATTTCACATTACTTCCAGTATGGGTCAAAATTTGATGGGAATTCCTACTCAAAGCATTAAAAATCTTATTGTATTTTACTTTAATGTGTTTGATTTCCATATCGAACTCATTAAGGAAAGATAACCATCTATGTTGTCTAATATTTAAATCAGGTTGGGTAAATAAATATTTCAGAATTTTGTAATCTGTCATAAATATGAACTTCTTTCCCAATAATGTCTCCACTTCTTCAATGCATGTATCACATCAACTAATTCTAAGTCATATACAGTATAATTGTGTTCATGTTTCATAATTTTTCTTGACTCATATGCTATGACTCAGTTATCTTGCAGTAACACTCCTCCTAACCCTTTTTCACATGCATCTGTACATACTATAAATTCTCTATTTGGATCAGAAATATTCAATATGGTGGAAATTGTAAGTTTATGTTTTAATTATTCAAAATTGTTTTGACACTTTTCTGTCCATTATGTTCTTCTTTATTTTTGGAATATACCAAAATTTCATCAATGAATACTAATACGAATTTGTCTAGATTCTTGTGCAATACACTATTCATTAAACACGTGAAGGTAGCAGGTGCATTAGTAAGTCCAAAGGGTAGGACTAAGAAATCATAGTCTCCATATCTAGTCCTGAATGTTATCTTATTGATGTCCTCATCCTTAATTCTGAGTTGATGATATCATGTTCTTAAATCAATCTTTGAGAAGATAGTGGCTCCGCTCACTTCATAAAATAATTCATCTGTCCTTGGAAGGGGATATCTATTTTGTATAGTCAATTGATTCAGCTATATGTAATCTATGCACATTTTGAATGTGCCATCATTATTTTCAACAAGCAGTAACGGTGCTCCCCACGGAGACACACTTGGTCTAATGTGTCCTCTATCTAATAACTCTTTTAATTGAAGTTTCAACTCTAGCACTTTAGGAGTACTCATTCTATAGGGTGCTCTAGAGACACGTGTAGCTCCTGATACTAATTCAATGGAGAAATAATTTTTATTTTAGGAGGTAGATGGGGGATTTCCCCTGGAAATACATCTTCGAACTCTCTGCTTAGTAGTAAATTTTCTACAGCCTCTTTTTGAGTTTGTCCCAATTCCTCCACTTGTACAACATTACCTTGACAACCATTTCTTGCTATCATTTTTAGGTGTAGTATAGAAATTTGCATGACCGATATGGGTCTTTATTTTCCTTTCACTATCATAGCTCTTCCCTCACCATATATACAATGAACTATTTTATCTAAGAAATTAATTATTGCTTTATGCTTCTCTAACCAATCCATTCATACTAACAAGTAATATGATCCTAGAGGAAAAATGTTTAGATTCATTTAAGTTTCATACCCATTTCAATTTACAACAATTTTTAAAATTTTATGGGTAAATTTTATTTTTGTTCCTGTAGCTAACTACACTAACCATGCTTGCTAAAAATTTTCTAATTTTAACTTGCACTTTTCCACCATATGTTGACTTACATAGCTTAAATTTTCTCTTGGATCTATTAAAACAGAGATAGGTTGATCAAGAATCATACCATCGATGGTTTATCGATGTTCAACATGGCAATATTCAACTGCAGCATTGATCCTAGGAATGTTTCTAGCAATGTCATTCACAGTAGTTGCCTTTCATAACACTTCAATGTTTAGAACTGTTCTGTGAGGACAATAACGTAACATGTGAGGTTCTCCACATCCTCAGCATTTTAGTGGTTCTTTTATCTTTACATCACTTTCCTTTTTATTGTTCACATCCATTTTCTTAGACCCACTCTGCCATTGTGCTGGATGGTTCTCTCCATTTTTATCAAATTTCTTCATTTGATGGTTTTTCACAAAATTTTTCAAGTAGGATAGTTTTAATATTTTGACATTAGAGTCACTCTTCCCCTTCTATATGTTTTTGCAATTTTTTCAGCTGATCATTTATGCCTTTGAACTACTGATAACACAGTATTTATTTGCAAACAACTTCATCCATTGTCTTCGGATTGTTAAATTTGATCCTATATTAATAAATGGTAGGTAGCCAGTTTAAAATTCATTATACTTTACCCATTTTCTCTCTGATATAAGGCACATAGTGAAGCAAGTTAGTGAATTTGGTAACAAAATCATCAATTTTGAGTTGTCCCAATCTCAGCTAATGGAATTATTTGGCCTTATCATCATAATATCTCTCATTCAGATATCCAGACTTGAATTTTCTTTGAAATTTTTCCTAGGTAATAGTTTTTCATCCAAAATATGTACCATTTTGGTTTCTTCCCACGAAAGGGTAGATTTACCCTGTAGTTGGTAAAGTTCCAATCTGCCTTTCAGGTTCCTTCCATATTCATAAACATGAAATTATTTAACCATTTTTAGAATCCAAGCTTCTGAATCCTCCCCCTCTTCACCATCAAAAGTGGGAGGTTTTATTTTCCGAAATTCTCCTTGTAATTCCTTTTTCTTTTTGTAATGTTGTCCAGATGCTTCACCACCCTCAAATCCTTCTAAATTCATTTCAGCTTCTTTCCTCTTTTTTCCAGGGTCTTCATTTTCATTACTAGACATTGAGGTTAATTATTTGATCAAACTCTCTTACTCTTCTTTGGCTTGCAACAATCATTCATTGCTTGTTCTTAGTTGAACCAATTCTCGTTTCATATCTCTGATCATGTCTAGAAATTGTGCATTTTGATCTGGTGGATTTCCCTCACTGCCAGATTCACGTACAACCCTCCTCCATCACGCATAAGAACATATGTATCTTTCTGCACTTAATCATTGTAAACAGAAATAAATTAGTGCATCACATTATGAAAATTTTAAATAATTTATAGCAAAATAATTTTAGGTTTTTATTTTTCTATGCAGGGACACAGAAGCCAAGTGTTTCCAACATGGGCTCTGATGCCATTTTTAACAACTTTACTTACCAAAAAAAAAAAAACTATTTATACATTATATGCTACTTTTGTCATGATTGAATTTATTTTATTTTGTCACATTATCATCTCTTACAACATTTTTTCTTTCTATCATCAACATTTATTATAACGACATACTTATTTTAAGAAATACGTTCTCATTGATGTTCATACCACCTCAACATGTTTCCATAATTCATACTTTAAAATTTTTTGTCCTTTCTTAAATTTCGTCAATGTACATGACTCCATTTATAATAGTCTTTTATCTTACTATTATTTTATCCCTTGTTAATACTATGTCTTGGATAGCATTTTTCTTAGCATTATAACTTTAATAAGTACCCTTAAAATTATCTAACCACATTATAACTTCCTAATTATTACCCAAGGTCTCACTTCCAATTACATTCAATACCATTCTTACTATCCTATGATTATAAGAGTTCTATTAAATGTCTTAACTAATATTCGAGTATTTTTATAATGAGATTTTGATATTCTTTCATTGAATAGTCCCTTTAAGGGTTCCGTTGCTAATACTCATCCAAATAATTAATGGTTAACCATATAACTATAATGTTTTATGGTTGTCGTTTCTATTTAATAGCCAATGCATTACCATTTAATCCCATGACATTATCATTGGGATGATATTTGAATTTAATTTTTGACCTCTATCCATTATAATTGAAATGATATTCGAATCTTATACGTAACACTTTACATTTAATTTTTCCCTTGTATAATTATTGATCTATAAACCCTTTTACAAAGTTGGATTTTCGATGTATGATGTAATGGACTTACAATATATAAATAATATCCCAAATTCTTCCGTTCATATTTGACTATCCGTATTGGATTTCCTTGTATCACTTCCATTAAATTCATGACAGCTCCCTTGTAACGTTTCTTTGTTTGATGTTGTCTAATTTTAATGGTTTGTACTTCGTATTAAATTAGTCACATTGACATATTTATGTTTACTCTAAGATGGAACTCGGGTCTCATGCCACATTGATGATAGAGATGAGCTCATACCTTCTCTATTCATCCTTCTCCTTAGAGTTTTATGACCATTCATGTTTCATGGTTTAGTTTTCATTTGTTCATGTTCACGTGAGGGTTTCGGCATCAGATTATTTTCATTGAGCTGGATTTTGATAACTGCTTCCTACTATAATCTTAGTCTCACCGTTACCTCTAATTCTCCAGGGAAAAGGATAATATATTTTTAACTTATTCCTGCAACTTCATACAAGATGTTTTCACTAAAAAAGTTGTGATTTGTTTTATCAAATACCCTATGGAATTAATATGCATTTTATTTGTGTTGCCGCATAACCGTAGAGTGGCCCTTTCATTGAAGGCATCACTCCATTCTTAGCCATTCCCTCTCACATTTCCCATGAGGTAACACACATTTGAATCACATAGGCAAGTTTAATATCTACCCAAAAAGGTTATGTTTGCTCATTTATGCCTACATTTCCTTACAATTTCAAGTTAATCTGTTATAGACATGTTAAACGGCTTCAATTTGTTTGATGGGCTTCTTTTTCTCTGAGACATTACATGATTTCCTTGGAGACTCATTGAACATCTTACCATTACCCTCCTTTTTGTGATTTAATTCATTTATACTTGGGTAATGTTGGGTTTTTCCATTCCAACAACATTTCATCTTCAAGAATGTAAAACATTTTTCCTGTGGGGTTTATTATAACGTTTTGTCTAAATTTTAATTCCTCCCACAAGGATATGAATTTTTTTGAGTTTCCATAGAATGATATTCAATTTCTCTTTCTCTGACTTTAGTAAAATTTTAATCTTTAAATTCAATTCCCCATCGATTTCGTGATACTTCCCCGACATTGCTTGCGGTTTACGAGAATGTATACTATTATATTCATTGGCTTGTTTACTTCTCTCTGTGTATAACCTTACATTATGGTTGTATTTGATTCCATATGGAACTCGAATTTTCTTTACATATTTAGTTTTTAACACTCTATCTTTCATTTTCCATGGAGATAAATATTATCACCTATGAAATTCTGGAATGGTTCAGAGTATTGCCTCTCCTTCCAGCATTAATATTTTTACGATTATATAATCTAACTTATAAGATACTTTCATTTTATTCTGTCTTGGTTTGTTTTGCAATGATACAAACAAATTAAATGTTTTTTTTCCATACGACCCACGATGTATGGAAATGAATGGTAATTAAGTGTAATTAAAGCGGTTTTCTACTTCCTTTCTATTTGTAATAGAATTATAGTTTATGTCTACCATAGAGATGTATTTTAATGACTCTGTCTTCATTTACAAAAGTTTGCTTATTTATATAATTGTATTCAAGACATATATATATATATATATATATATATATCTTTTACTTCCTTCTGAGTTTATATAATTAAATTCATAATTATTGAGAACAGTAACTAATAATTTGGTAAAATATATTTAAGTTCTTCTTTTAGGAAGTAATTATCATTTTATTAATTTACCTCAAATAAAAAACGTTTTATTCTACAGGAACTCTTCTTCCGGATTCAAAATGATTCCTAGTTTTCATTAATTACCCTCTATGCCAAAATACAGGTAAATTTATTTTCATATTTTCAATACTGCTACTATTTTACAATATCTTTATTTGTACTTTCTATCCTCATAAATAAATTTTCCTGTATGTACATAGAACAGATTTCATGGTTTCCAATTGACTAATAAGGTAATTTTTTCTGGTAACTGCAATTGTAAACTTTTCAAATTCTGTGTACTTATTTTAATTTTCATATTATTTAAAATTATAACCCTCCTATCTACGGTTTTCTTGTACAGGTATTGCAACTCTCGCAATTTCATTCTCATCAACTTGTGCATTCTTTCTCACAAGCCTTGATAGTGAATTTTATTCCTTCTATTTACAGTTTGGTCGATATCATGCACATAATTCAATCCACTAATTTCAAGGATATTTATTCATATATAATTTATGTAATTAATAATCAGAACATTTGACTTCATTCAATGTAATCCTGACAATTTATGATGACATGTTCTATAATTTTGCATACATGTTTATGTTCTTATTAAGATGATAAGAGTTCATCTTTAGAAGGAGTTTATAGATGTTTTTCCCAACTATTTATAGTATTTCAAATACACACTTATTTTAAGAAGGATTTCTAATTAATGTTATGTGTACAATTGTACTATCCTCCAGTACTTCAATATGTAACTGATATTTAATTTCTTATTTGATCATAAGAATAAATAGATATATGAAACTTTGGTATTGGATAAACAGTAAAATATTTTGGATTTAATTTGTACAGTCATGTTTTCTTCTAGATTGACAAATATACATCATTGTATATCTATATTTGTTTCATTATTGTTTATAGAATAATTATGTTAAATATTTCTAGAAACATTCCTTCCACTTCTAATGATGTTTTTTCTAATTTTAATATATAAATTATTACAACCTAAAAGTATATTTAAACCCTCCTAATTGTGTTTAGAAATTATTTTTGTTGGTTTACTAATTTAATTAGTCTATGTAACTATACAAAGCTAAACTATATCTTCTATAGTTATGTTCTGTTAAATACATCTAACTCTATACATTTTCAAATAACAGAATTCCATTATACTAATGAATAACTCAGAAAAGATAATTTTCCACTTATCTTTCTACATAAAACACAAGTACTCTTATACTATAATTCTCATCATAAAAATAGAGTCATAAGATATAATTAAACTTGATCGTGCATACCATTTCTGATAAATACTATTTGCCACTCAAACTTGAGATTTCCTTCATAGCTCCCCCTAAGCAGAGACCAATTCCTTTAGTGTAGACAACCTCTTTTATACCATGGAATCGATTATTTAAGTCTTATTTACCTTCATGTTTCCATAACTACGTCCAGTTAAATCGGGATGTTGTTTTCCTTTACCCTAGGCTTTACTTTTGTTTTTTCCACAAAGTCTCTTTAAAACTAGCTTTTTCCTCTTTCTAGTTTTATTTCACATGTTCTCAGTAACATTCCACTTTAATGAGGTATCTTTTAGATTTTTATCTCCAATCTAATATTTTTAATATATTTTATTTTCTCCAAGGATTTTTGGAGAATTTGGGAAAGTCTTTGGATTTAATTCCATCCTCATGCACTTGAAATCTTGGTCTCCAATATACTCTAGTCTTTTCACAATAATTAAAATTATATATTTATTAATTAAAAAATATAATATTTCCACACATATAGTTTTCCTTTAGGTCCACTTAATATTTAGGATTTTCAACTGTCTAGTCAAAGTAGTAAAATAGGGATATTACAATATATATTATTAATTTAAGTGTACATGTGTTAATTTTCCACAAGATATTATGTGCCACTTTTCTGAGATTGAGTCAACACCTGTGGGTTTTATCACCATTGCATGTCTGCAATGATCAACTATGGATATGAATCTATCCTATCATTATGGTAGTCAACCTACCCACAACCCTAAATATTTTTTCTCATTTTTTCTCAATGCTATGGTGTTCTTCTCTGCCGCTCTGTGGCTTCAAACCTGCCAATGCTCCATTGTCCCACTTCTTACCAGTTTGCTCCAACTAAACTATGTTATGGTGCCTTATCTCTGCAACAGGTAATTTCTGGCGGAGGTCGTGATTTTCTTTGTCATTATTTTTTCTATGTGTTTAACAATTTCTGGTGTTCTATTTTTCGATGTGTCTGCTTCGGTTGATATGTTATGGAGATTCTATTTGTCTTCACAGGTTTTTTCTTTTCCCTAGCATTCTTGTCTCACATCTGAGCTTTGCTATTGTTAACCCTCTTCTTATTTGTAAACTTTGCATCCTTACTGTGCAGACTCTAGTCGAAAGGAGACTTTCATGTCATAGAGGGATCATGTTTCGGAAGGCTCAGTGCATTTTCACGAGTAAAATTCCAGGTTTAATAGTGTTCTCCTTTGTCTCATTTCTAAGGTTATCAATCCCTTGCATATGGTTTAACCATATTTTTTGTGTTTTTGGTGAGTGCCTCAGGTTACGACTATCATGTTCCTCCAGTCCTTCACCTAGGAAATATCTCCCTCCTGGAAGGGTATCATGATTTCTCTTATTAGTTGATGCACTATATTTTGTTAGACTGCCATTGCTAACACCAAAATGTTGGTTTCGCAGGTAACATATGAATCTTGCTTTCTTGTATCAACCTGAATGGCGCTGCCCCCTTGGTGTTGGCTCTATCTTTTGTAACGACCACATACTCCTTGAGGTATAGGTATTGAAGTCCCTGAGTTTATTACTTGAGCTAGATGTTAAATCCTCCGAGAGATTTGGGATTTTAAACCCTAAGTTTCTATATTTTTTTCATTCTAAGGAAGCCTGATGGCTCTATCTCTTTATTTTCGAAAAATTCAGTGTAATAGTTACTAACTATTTAGTGTTGGAATAATATAATTAGTTTGTTCAAATTTTCATATATATATATATATATATATATATATATATATATATATATATATATATATATATATATATATATATAATTCTTCCATGCACAGATACTCCGTGTTGACTTGGATTTTTTGATAGGTTATAGTCAAATCCCTGTTTTCGGCTTGATTTTATTTACTGGTTATTATGTTGTTATTTGACCGAGAAGGTCTCTCAGCACCAATAGATGTTAATACTGATATAAATTCTATAGTTTCATGGTTTCCTTTCATTTATATGTTATTATTCAGAAACATTTGGTATTTGTAATTTAAAAAATATCCAGCTTCATATCATAACTATTGTGTGTAGTTCTCACTTCCTCATTATGCAGTCTTTAATTCTTATACTGGAATTTTATTTATCTGTGTCTCAAATTCCGACTTTTCTTTCTATTTATATGTTGGTTTAGTTAAATAAACTCTTGACATGTGGAATAAGAAAAGACTGTAAATCAATAAATATTTTTTCTTTTATTCTACATAATTTTGTTCTTTCTTGTTAATGTAGTTTGAATGTTGTCATCGTTACATAAATATGCTAATAGCACTTCTGTGAAAAGAAAATCTTTAGGAAATTATGTAACCAGACATATTATGTTACTTTATGGGTATTTTATTCTAATTTTCTACTAATTTTAGGGTTGATGTCAAGATCATCAAGATTCTGGGATACCCACGATATCCCTAGTTCGAGTATAGGATGAATAGAAAGAAGAGACAACTGGTTCTTTCTGGAGTGTCTACTATGGCCTAAACCGAAAATCTCTTGTACCATATATATCTGTAATTTCACATATATTGTTCCTGTTTATTTCATTAAATTGTCTACCCTACATAGTAGAGTCTTACTCTTTCGATAAGTGTAATAATTGTATAGTGTTAACATTGTATCAGCAGATTTCTATCATATTATTTACATATCTAGTTATATACACATATTCACTATTTTTATGATAATACCTATAAATAAGTATTTTTCATAAGAGGCATAAAAAGGTCATTTACTTATTTTGTAAATAGATACATCAAATTTACAGAAGAATCTCTCTAAGTAAATAGATTTCACAGTCAGTTTCATAATATTTCTTTTCACACGGACCAGTTACTTATCTCACTTAGAACTTCTGATAATGATGGTCCTCTCAACCTTGACAGAGGATATTACATTCTCATCTCCCCCCATGCTCTGCACCAGAGTAGGGCTTAACTAGCACTAATTTTCATTGAGACCTCAAGACATTTTCGTTGAGACCTTAAGACCTCCAGTCCAGAATTCATTTCCAGATTTAGGGTTGCTGAGTTTCCATTGTTTCGGCCACCTCTATAATTACTCTCAGCCTCAAGCCTTCTAGCTTTTCTTCCAAATTCACAGAACCCTTTTTCCTCACTCAGTTTTTCTTTTATCCTCAGAGGAAAAGGTAACTATATTTAACTGCTTAGATTTTAATCTCATTAGGAAAATAAAATGCATAATCCATTTTTTTTTTAAATAAACATAAATAGTTTAGGATTAAAATCCAGCTCTTACAAATAATTATTAGGTAAATGATAAAAAATTAGTCTCTATGGAATATTCTAGGATATTGAGAGCAATACTCACAAGTGGAAGGTTTAAATTTCTATCCAGAATAGTTATGTATTTTTTTCCTTTTAATTGAATTTATTAATTAAAAAAAATGTGATACTAACAATTGTCATATGAAATGACGTATGGTTCTGAGATAAGCATTATTTATAAGCCACTGGATTGTCTCATGATATTGTAACAAAACCAATTTACATATTAAGAATCTCCATTATAAAATGAAGATAAATCTACATGGTTAAGAATATTAGTGCATGTTTTAAATGTATATATGTATTATATATTTCTTCTTTTCACAATAATAATAGTAATAATAAAATTATAATTTAACAAGTTTTTATGATTCTCTTTACCTTTAGTCATGTGAGACATATGATGAAATGTTTTGAGAATTATTATGGATTGATGTCTAACATCTATTAGGTTTACTCACCATTATATAGTTGTACTAGCATCCTATTCCATCAATGTTTTTATATATTTTATTAATTACTTCAATAAAATTTTTTATTTTAAAATAAGATTTCCAAAATTTTAAATTAATTATGAATAATTAATAAATAGGCAATACCTATTTATTTTCTATGGTGAAATATTTTCAATAGTAATAAATATATAAGGTAATTATGCTTATTTTTTCTTTTTAATCTAATTAAAACAATGTTATAGCATTAAATTAAAATAAAAAATATATAAAGAAAATTGATCGTAAAACAAGTAGTGGTTTCTTGGCATGTTGTATTCAAAAATCGTGGCATTGTAATAAAGTCCATACGTTAAGAATCCTTATGGTAAAGTAGAAAGAAAATGTCTAAATTTAAAAATCTTCTTATGTGTTTATTTTTATATGTATAAAGGTTTAATACAAATATTATTTTTATTTTAAAAAATAATAAATAATACACTAAAATACAACTATTGATCAAATAGGCCTTTATAGTCTAGCATGAGGGAGACTGAGAGGGAAGATATTATAATGTAATGCAACATTTAAAAATAATAAAATAATACTTATATTGACAAATTAGAAAATACTATAACCCACTATGGAAGAGATGTTCTAATGTATTATCTTGTTATCATATGTAAATTTTTTGACTCTCTCAAATCATATAAAATCTAGATCCAATGATCAAATCTCTTAGGATGCAAACTTATTTAAACTTCCTTCTAGAGGGATCAATGCTCTTGAGATAAAACTTTATTTTAAGAGTGGAAATAGATTGGATCTCTCTGTCATTGGTAGATCCAAAATTAACATGGATCATCATCGTACGAAAATATTAATATATACCTTAAATAAAATAATTTAATTTCCATGTAACATTTAATATATATATATATATGTGTGTGTGTGGAGAGTGTTAAAAGAAACAATTATGAAATTTTATTAAAAAAGAAAATATTAATATCTAAGAAAAGAGGCTAAATTCAATCTTTCCGGAAATTAGCCCATATTTCCAAATTATTGGTCCCACACCCAAAATCCATATGCATTTACATTTTATTTGAGAATATTGATTAACTTAAGAGAATTACCCTGAACTAATCTTAAGGCCTCAGAGATTTGTGGTTGACAAATCCATATGCATCTACATATTATCTGAGAATATCGATTAACTTAAGAGAATTACCATGACCTAATATTAAGGCCTCATATTTGAGGTTGACGTCCAATTTTTTTTTTTATGACTTCTGCTTCTGCCTCTCTAACTTGTTTGAATATCTTCCCAACTTCCTTGTTTGAATATTTTCCTGCTTCTGTTTTGGAGCCTCTTATTTCTAGGGCGCTTTTGTCACATCCCGCATTTTTTTTCTTTTTCTTTTCGTATCTATTCAAAACCTTCCCAGCACTTGCCTCTGATTCTTTTGAATTTTGGATGTGCTGCCCATATTTTTTCCCATTACTCCCTGCAAAATTTCCATGTTGTTGTAAAACTGAAAATTTTGATTATTTTGGGTTGAAGGGTGCTCCTCGTCTTTAGTAACAAAATCCACTCCCCAAGTAATGACTGGTTGTTCTGATTAAAAATCTTCAGAAATTACTTCATTTGCTTCAGGTGACACTTCTTCCTGCACTAGGGCTTCCTGATATTCTAGTATTTGTAGAGATTCAAATGGATTTGATGAAGTTGTATCTATTTTCTTCATTTGACCAAGAGGGTTCAGATTTGCAACTCTGTTCGCTTTAGACTTCTCCTTTTCTCCGAGTTTTTCCAATGTGCTTCTGACGTAGGTGGTTCCTTTTCCGTGTTTTAGTATTTTTGTTTGAAATCTCTTTCGAAATGACCATATTCATAACAGATCTGGAATTTGAATAAGAGATGTTCATAATTAGGGGTTTGTCGGTGAATCCATTTCCCTTGAAATAGATTTATTTCTGATGGCAACTCTTTTTCTAGATATACCTCAACACAAATTTTGCCAAAATAAATTAATAACCCTTAGGCTAGGCGCGATGTAGATACTTCCCCAACCAATTCTCCATAGCCGTAAGAGAATCACCATTCGAGCGAGAGAAATGAAACTTGGAGAGCCTAACCGAAACTATAAGTGTCGTAGGGATGTCTTCATCCTGATCAAAATGTAGGGACGAAGAGTCCAGATACATTCTTTTGTTTCCAAAAAATATGGACCATTTCGACATATGATGTCTTTGTCCTCCTTGTATTCAACTATGAAAGAAAATAATCCATTTCCAATAGCGAAGAGGCTAATGTTTCCTTTCATATTAGGCTTCCATTTCTAGTTGATCCATTTCTCCAATGACTTTAGGACGACCACAATTTGGTAAATTTGTCAATAAATTCCTGATAGAGGTAGCACAAAGTATATCTAGAAAATAAAAATGAGTAAGGCCGATGAGATATTCTCTACTCATTTCGCAAATTTTGAATGTTCGCCTTTTGGAGACTTTTTTTAAGGCTTGCCACAAGGTTTTGAAAGGAAGCAAATTTGTTGTTGGAGGAGGGGGAGGAGCCGCCTCCAGTCATGTCGCCATGCATAGATGACCGAATATCTACCGCCACAAATAGTAACTAGAGTTTCAACATAGCCCCTAAACGTTTAAACCAAAACTATATTAATAACAAAAGAATATTTTATTGTGAGATATAAACAATAATTTTTATAATTTATTAGAGTTATGTCTAATATGTAAAAATAGTTAGTAAAAAAAAAGATATTTAATATGGAATATAATTTAAATATTTTAATATGCAACTTTTAATAATATATATAAAGAGATATATTTAACTCATTCTATATTTAGTTGACATGTAATATGAAATATTTTTTAGAAATAATATAATATTATAATTTTTTCCTTAATATGGAATATTAATAATAAAACAATGTTTAATATGAGTTATAAATGAAATATTTCAATATGAATTTTGAGTAAAATACTTTTTTATATATAAGAGATTATTTCATTATTATGTTTTTTTTAATAGAACGTAAAATAGAGATTTGTATTTTTTTCCAACATTTAATATGAAGATGACCTGTAACATTTTAGAAAATATTAATACAAAAAATAATTTTATATATTATACAAAACACTTAAAAAAACAAAATTTCTTATAAACTGTTTATTGGCATGCTTTTCAAAACCAACATAGATCCATCATAATTTCATATCTATCAAGAGAATAAAGGAACCAAAGCTCTCAATGTGCAAACATTTCCTCAAGTTTTGCACTCAAAAAGTGGTTTTAATATTTGGAGATTTTTGCTCCCTTTCAGTGCTTGGTAGATACCAAGTTAAGATGGATTTATGCTTGTTTAGTTAATTTTTACGTTTTTTCTTAGTCTTGAGAATGCCAGATGTATTAAGGTTGATAATGTAGTGATGTTTATCATTTAATTTATATAATAACATTACTAAAAGAATAATAAAATTATTGGAATTTTTCATATCCTAATGATGTGGTAGTTTGTTAAATTTATTAAAAAAAAAGTTAAATTTATAATATGATTTCTTTTATATATTATTTTATATTTTTGAATTAAACATGAATTTGTTAAAATAAATTTTTTTAACTCTATAGTTTACAAAATATTAATATATTTATATTTTTAAAAACACACAACACACTTTAACAATGAAAAGTTGGTTGCAATCTTAATAAAAGATAAAATCTAAAACACCGTGATGGGGGTCACAGTCCCAAGAAATATAAGAGACGATGATGGAGATGTTAATTCTCCGAGGGAAGAGTGGTCAGATGATAGTTGGAGTGGGAAAGATGGGACATCTAGAACCTTCAGCCCGTGCCTATTTGTTTTATTTTTGTAGATGCAATTTTGTAGATAGAATTTTGTGAAGGTTATGGGAGAGTTGGTGGAAGGTGGTAACGCAAAAGGGTATGCACAGATGAGCTTGTTGTGCACGCCCCCATCCTTTTGTTTGCACCATTACACTGTTAGGTACAACATTAGGGTCAGAGGATTGGTTATGGTGGTGAAAAATATTGGTTGGGATTAGTACCCTGGTATGGGACGACCCAAGTAGTTTGTATTATGCAAAAAATTACAGTTGAATTGTGGTTTCCTGGATTGTGGACCTTGACAGACTCCCATGGAGATTTGGTAACCCATCATAACCCCTCTTTCAACCCATGGTCCGGCCTCCAATTATCTAGTCATTTTTTTTATTCCATTAGATTGTCTAGTTTGGTTTATTTTCTTAGTCAAGGTGACCTATGGGGACTCTAATAAATTGGGTTTATCATTGAATGTGGCTTAGTGTCACACCCGTATACCTTCGATGGTCTTCCAACCATGTATAGATGGGGTGCGGCACTACCGTACTTTTTATTTTTTCAAATACTCAAGTGTGCCGACTACGCCTTTAGCAACACTTGTTAAATTAGTTAATCAAATGTTCTTTCAATGTGCAGAAAACAAAAACATAATTACGATATCCACATTCTACGCCCATGTATACAAGGGAGGGGCAACTCCCTTTTTAATAATGAGTCTACCCGATAATATGTTTCATAGATATGGAATACAATATAAGTCCAATCCAGCAAAAGACCCCCTTTGCTCTTTGGCAACGCAAGTCACCTTTTGCCCAAGCTTACAATGCTTGAAAATCATTAACTAGCCCACAATAATCATTTACAACATTAGAATTCACCTTTGCAATTTTCTAGCACAAATCTACCCAAGTGCTGGCGGGTCACTTGGGTCACTTGGGTCGGCACTACAAATGAGTTTAGACCTTCCCACAAGTTCCCTGTGTGCCAAATCAACTCCCTAACTATACGGTTAGATGCAGTCAGCCAATACGCACCTATTACAACTTATGAAACTCAATTTTGACTTAATATGCTCCTGGAATGACTTCTAAACTGAAGTTCAATTCGTGTAGAGATGCCCTGTCCGACCTGACATACACTGCGGACGACCTAGGGAAGTTGCACACGTCTTGTATGCCTGTCGCCCGACTCGCCTTGCGCGCTGGCTAACTCGACCTGCCCTACCGTGTGGATGCCTTGCAGAGGAATTATGCACATTCTACACACTTTAACAACTTGACTCAACCTTGCTTGTATTTCCTTCACTGTTTGTCATGCTCTTCACCAACGAGCTGTTGGATAGCTCGTGATGTCCAATGCTTACTCCTTGATTTTTCAGTGTGTTATGATACGTTTATGCCTTCCACCATCCGTATGATCCTTTATTAATACACATATCAAGTGAGGCATGGGTCACTCAGTGGACACAAGCCGACCCCACATTTAGTTCTCTGCCACTCCTAGATAACGTTGGCCATGCCCAATACGTCGGTCGTGCCAACTTCGTCTGTCGGCTTCATGCCTTGGCTACGGTGCAACATTATGCTTATAAACATCGCCTTGCCATTTTCATTTGTTGGTCAAGTGCGACGTTCCCACTATAAGGCATCTATGCCTCTCGCCACTACACACCCGCGCCCATATCGCCATGGTGCGAAGTTTTGCCTGTTTTGTTGCACAGCACCCAAACATCATCTAAACGCCTGGTGGGTGCGCCCATTACCCCGAACGTGCCTCATGAAGTCTTGGGGCCTTACATCCTCCACCACTTCAAAGCATTTTTGTTTCTTGACAACATAATCCCATCATCGCATGATCCATCATCACAATTCCATGTGTGAAATATCGTCGCAAATTCTGTCGCAAAATGTCATTGCATGAACTATCATGGAATCCATGTGCACGGTATCATCGCAACTATCATCGTAAAGTTTTGATGAATCCAACACCTTCCAAATGTGTTCATATCTCCAACTCTACTATGAATGTATGAATAGCATCTAGAGGTGAACACCTTTGATCTGCCACATGCCTCGGTCATGTCTCCAATTCTGCAAGAAATCATGTGTTGGATCCCCTTGTGCTGGTGACAAGTTGGGTATCTAGTCCAACCGAACATCTCCTTCATAAGAACATATTTTCCTCCCATCATCATGATTGCCAAAGAATCCTGCTATCAAGTGCCCATCTCGCTCCATGGCCTGGTCATAAAGTTAGAGGTCGTCATTGTCCTAAGCAGATGACAATGAGCCTCATCCTCCATGTATAGTCTAGAAGGTGGAGGAAGTGGAGGTTTAAGGCCTTCCTTCCTCATTTATCAACTCCAGCCATCTGTCTGGGTCCTCCTCTTCTAACCTCAACATGTATGCTTCCCAAATTTCTCCCCGAATCCGTGGGAAAACATTTTCCTTTGCTTCCATTGTCTCAAGTCTTCTTGTTACATCCAATAGACTATTGGACAATATCATGATTTCCTGTCCTTGCTCCTAAAGTTTTTCTTTAGTGATGACTAATCTTCCGTGGAGTTCATCATGTCATTGTGTGTCTTCCACACTCATAGTTGTCAGTTTAAAATGAGTTGTATATCCTCCTCCTATGGTTGGGATACCAATAGGATGGTCACCATTCCCATCAGAAATGTACAACTTCCTCATTTGAGGAACCACCATAACTTCAAATTATTTGTATAATTCCATGCTTAACACAACCTCATAATCATCCATATTCACAATCATGAAATAGAAATCCCATGCCATTTACTGATTTCAGTTGGTGTCTTTTCTGCAACTGCAATCACATAATTTGATGGTCAGTTCACTACTTTCAATTTAGCTTGGATTGGCTTGAATCTCAATCCAAATTTCCTGGCAGTATCTTCTCTAATGAAGTTGTGCATATCACCATAGTCCACCATGTTACATAGTGTGCCCTTCATGATCTTCATGTTTACAAACTCAAGATTCTTTCTTTCGGGATCGCTCCTTCGGATAGCTTCATAAGTTGTTGTTGTGCTTAGAGCCTGCATGTTCCCAACTAAAGGTTCCTTCATCTTTTTTGCTTGTACTAGGGCTGCTAATTTTGCTATTGAAGGAATATTCTTCACTGTATGTTCCTCATCACAAATCCAAAACTTCAAGGGCTTACTAGCCTTCGAATTTGCATGTGCATTGTTAGAATTGGGAGCTTCCTTCTTTGGTGCATTAACCTTTTTCTCAAAAGGCTTCTTCTTTCATCTCTCAGTCCCTATTCATAGTGTTCAATGAGTTTATCCACGATAGAAAAGGCTTCTTCCAATGTCTTGGGTGCTTTCTTCTTGACCTCATCCCAAGCCCAAGGTTTCAACCCAATAGTAAAGTTGAATATCTTGTCCCTCTCAGCCATGTCCGGTAGCTCTAGGGTAGCACTCTGAAATCCACTTTGATATTTTTGGAGAGTTCCATCTTGTTTGATGTATTTTATAATAGATCTTGCATCCCATGTTTCATCTTGTGGACTAAAGTGAATCTACAAAGCCTCTTTTAGTTCCTTCCAAGTGGTGATGTCAGACCCTGCACCTTGTTCCATTTGATCAAGTTTCCTTCTCCACCACATTTTAGCATCTCTTGTAAGGAATTGTGCCACAATATTCACCTTAGCTTCCTCATGAAGAATGGATAATCGGTCCAATTATTTTTCCATATCCCATTAGAAGTTTCCAAGCATTTTTGTCTTCCATGTTCCATCATATGAATTTGGTTCTTTCACCTTAATGTGGGCAGATCCCCCAGATGATCCTCACCCTATGGCCCTTTTTAATAAGACCACTTCGCATTCCCACTCCGTGAACATTGTAATATTTTTGGAAAGCTAATCCACAACTCGATCTTTGGATTGGTACATGTCTTCAAGTTTCTTCAAAGTTTCACCAAGCTGTCATTCTGTGTACACGGAACGTGTTACCACTGTGTCAAGCTTAGATTTATACTTCTCTACTTCCTCTTTCAATGTCACGTTCCTTTCCCGAAGGTCTTCATGATATTCTTTAAGGTTCATGAGCTCCTTTTAAAGTTTCTCCATGTTCTCGATGGCCTTCAAAAAGAAGTCTTCTTGAGAGAGTACTTGGGTCTCCTCAATGACTTTAGGTTCTTCCACAACACCGTCCATTCATTTTGCTTGAGAACGAGTCAAGACCATGTACAAACCCTCTCAATATAAAACCAGCCTCAACACCATCTGCAACCCTGCAACTATGTCCTTTCTTCAGTACAAAAGCTTCCCAGAATATGGTAGCTCTGATACCACTTGTCACACTGCTATACCTTCTATGGTCTTCCAACGATGTATAGATGGGACGTGTCACTACCGTACTTTTTATTTTTCCAAATACTCAAGTATGCAGACTACACCTTTAGAAAAACTTATTAAATTAGTTAATCAAATGTTATTTCAATGAGTGGAAAACATAAACATCATTTCCATATCCATAGTGTATGCCCATACATACAAGGGAGGGGAAAATCCCTTTTTAACAATAATTTTTCCTGATAATATGTTTCATAGATAATATAAGTCCAATCCAGCAAAATACCCCCTTTGCTCCTTGCCAAGGAATGTCACCTTCTACCCAAGCTTACAATTCTTAATAGTCATGAACTAGCCCACAACAATCATTTACAACATTAGCATTAACCTTGGGAGTTTTCTGCATAAAGCTACACAAGTGCTGTCGTGTCACTCGGGTCAATCGAGTTAGCACTGCAAATGTGTTTAGACCTTCCCACGAGTTATTTGTGTGTAAAATATGCTCTCCAACTATATGGTTAGATTTTTCCCATCAATAAGTACCTACTGTAACTTACAACACTCAATTCTGACTTACGATGCTCTCAGAGTGGCTTCTGAACTGAAGTTCAGTTCCTGCATAGACGCCCTGCCCAACCTGACCTGCACTGCAGATGCCCTATAGAAGTTCCACACGTCCTGCATGCCCATCCCCCGACTTTCCCTATGCACCGACCGACTCGACTCGCCTTGTGATGTGGATGCCCTGTGGAGAAATTGCGCACATCCTGCATGCATCAACAACCCGACTCGACCTCGCTCATCTTTCCTTCACCGTTTGTCATGCTCTTCATCAACGAGCTATTGGATAGCTCGTGATGGCAAACGCTTATGCCTCGATTTTTCATTGTGTTATGATCCGTTGATGCCTTCCACCATCCACACGCTCCTTTATTAATACAAGTATCAAGTGAGGAATGGGTCACTCGGTGGACCTGAGCTAACCCCACGTTTAGTTGTCCACCACTCCTATGTAACATCGGTGATGCCCAATACGTCGGTTGTGCCAACTTCATCTGTTGGCTTCATGCCTTGGCTACGGTGCAATATTATGTTTATAAGCGTCGCCTTGCCAACATCATTCATTATTCAAGTGCGACACGCCCGCTATAATGCGCTCGTGCCGCTCGCTGCTAAAAACTCACGCCTGTGCTGCTACGGTGCGACGTTTCCCTCATTTCATCGCACGACACTCAAACATCATCTAAACGCTCGGTGGGTGCACTCGTTACCCCGAACGTGCCTCATGAAGTCTTGGGGCCTTACACTTAGCAAAGTTATGGAGCCTGGTGCTGGTGGGTGCTCTAGTTTCGGAGGTCTCAATTTTCTTTGTAAGGGGCGTTGGAGGTGGTTGAGTGTTCTTGGTAATGGGGGAGAGTGTCAGTGGTTGTGGCTCACCGCCTTCACCGAGGTATCAAATCAGCGGGTTTGTGGCTTTGTAGTCTATGGATTTACGAGCATTGCTGGAACAGAGCAACTGGAGGGGGGCCTAGTGTATGGTAAGACTACTCACTATAGATTCCAACATGATGTGTCAGAGAGGTTGATCTGAGTGAGAAGGTGCCCATACGGGTGAATTACATGCCCATGCTGGGAAAGTAGTAGGTGATGTAGGTGGGGGTGGAGATGGGGGAATTCTAATGTTAAGGTAGCTAAGGAATTTTTCCCTGTGCATGGGTCATATGCCAACCCACCCTAGATTGAATATATAATTTTTCATATTGAATGAATTATCGTATATCTAGGTGAATTGAAGCAACAATGTCACGCCGTCTGTAATGAACTGATTGGCTTCCTAAACAATATCAGGTAAAACTAATGGCTAATGATGGACATGATGGACTTTATAAAACGCAACCAGTGTCATATGGTTGAGTGGCTGGACCAACTCGATGGAAATATTAACCACTTCGAGCATCATACCCACAATGGAATTCATCCCCTATGCACAGCAGAGGCTCGACAAGGCCCATCTACCGTAAGAATCTTCTGATGTTGGTTGGATTTTATTTTATTCTCATTTTTTTCTCGTATATTACATTTATTACTTGTGTTCTAGATATAATGTCTAGATTTTTTCTTCTTGGTTATACATTGCTCTCCTACCAACAAATCAAAGGTGTAGTTTTATTTTATTTTATTTCCTTCATGTTATATAAATTAATTCTCATTATATTATAATAATTATTCAATATTTATTTTATTTTTTAAAAAATTTAAAATTTTATCAATGATATTTTATAATATGACCAAAACAAATACACATATTATGTTAGCAAATATTTATTAATTTAAATTAAATGTAACAGTTTACTTTATTTTTATTTATTAATTGAAATTAAAGGTGTGAGTTTATTTTATTTTTATTTATTAATTGGAATTAAAGGTGTGAGTTCATTTAATTTTTATTTCATATGAGTCATATAAATTTTAACAAGCATGAATTCTTTTGTCGATTAAGCATTAAACATGCCCCAATACATACACATGTAGTTGGTAGGTGGACAAAATGGTGGTTTAGTGATATTTAAGTTTAGGTTGGGCGTTGGATCACTCATATCAGTAGCATGAATACTCATATTAGTGCAATGAGAATTCTTAGAGGCTTGGTCTAAATGATAGTTGTATGGCTTCCAAAGGGAGTAATCATGGCTCATAGAGAATAAGAATATATCATCATCATTAGTAGCAATTTTTTATAATGGTGAATTACGATAAGTATGGTGTTGAGGACAATAAAAATTACGTTGTCAAATATAAAAAATGGAAGGCCAAGATTTGATATAATTTGGGTTAAATCCTTCGAACATGCCAAGGAACATTTGGTGGGAAATGTTCCTTTTACTGATAGGAAAGATAGGGGTGATATCCCTTTCATTCATGTCTAACTTTATGTAGTGCTTGTCTTATGGTATGAATTTTTAGCTCCAAATTCTAAGGATTCTAATAGGTTATCGTTCAATGTATCATTTCATATCAATGATATCTTAACTATATATTCATTTCATTCTAACCAGTGTATCAAAATTGGATTCCTGATCTTGGTGAATCTGTCTCCTCTTTGGCTTTCATTGAGTAATTTAGGTTGGTGTATCAGTATTATTTCTCATCTTTCTCATCAACCTTTATTCTCATCTCTTTCACTAGTCAAGGGTTGATGTCATTTTCATCAGTTTTCTTCTAGGATTAACTGGAATTCAAGTTCTGATAGTTCTTTCCATAACTACAGTGTTACAAAAATTGTAATTTCTTCGGGTTTCTTCTTCCTCAGTTTTCTCTTCATAGTCGTTAACCATCCTATCTCTATCTAGAGTAGTAGGTGGCCCTTGTTTGATCATGAATTAATCTCCATAACTATATATAGACATAGTAGAGGTTTTGATGTAGTAAAAAATAGAGGGGGTTGAAAATATCAATTCCAATAATATATCATGCATTCCCCCATTCGAACATTCATAATTAAATTTAAGCAAACAAAGATGCAGCTAGAGACATATGACACTACATCATTCATGTTGTTCTAGCGAACTAGGTTAAATAATGGCTCCCTAAGACATGTGGTATTTGGTCATGAGAAAACGTATAGATGGGAATTATTTTTTCATACTGGCAAATCAAATCTATTCTTGGTAGGGTGATTCAAGATAAGGAGGATTCATAGTACGAAAATTAGGCCTAATTGGATGAGAAATAGAGGAAACTATGGAATATGGACCAAAAAAATAATATTATGGCTGACCGAATTGCCAATATCACATTCATATATCCTCAAGAAATTTTTTACCAACCTAAAATATTCCAGTGGAATCTCCCACCAACTAGCTATGATGCATATTATTTTTCTGCATTACATATTTTTCTATGTTAATATGTATATAATAAATTTATAGTCAAATCCAGTTAGCTTCCGAGAATGTAGTATCATGCATATTGGGAAAGATATCCCATTTTGTAATGTAATAAAAATATACAAAAAAAAATGGACATATTATGTTAAAGAAGCTTATGTTGTACTACTAGTCTAGTTTCCTTTGTACTTGTGTTGTGCTAAGAGGTTTGGTTCTGTAAGTGGTAGGTTAGTAGCATCTATGGTAACACCTATCACACACCCGAGGAAACCCTCAAATTAAGCTATGTTGAGGCCTCTGGATGTGAAAAATCAGCCTGGTTCTTCATAACGGCTTTAAAAACATACAAAAAATTACACCTAGACCACACCTCTAGTAGTTGTGGTCTATCATGAGTGAGATGTATTACGTTATAAAAATTAACATGCAATCTTAACCCAAGTACAATTCCCATTTACTTCACTTCACTTCTACTTTACAAGTATACAATCATCCACATATATAGATATTCCACAGTTTCATTTTGCATTATAATGTCACAAGGCTACATAAACATCAATGTATAATGTGTAACATTTTATACAAGTACAAAGGAAACCTCACTGGTTCCTAGCTTCACATTATAATCTTCAGGCATTTTGAAAGTTTACAACTTCCACATATTTAGACTTAACTTAACTTCATGTACAACATAACACTACTCATTCCACGTCCCTCCTCACTTGCATGAATAATATACATACTCTAAAACATATAAAAAATTCCATTACTATCTCACCCTTCCCACTTGATCCAACCGAACATCAACTTTGTATGCCCATAAGGCACATCATGTCAAAGTATTATACTACCCATAAAATTGTCTTCCATAGCCCACACAACTCTATAACGCAACCCATAACCCACATGATTATCTCGCCGTGAATAAATAAAAATATTTCCCTACATGCACGATTGTATCACCTAGCCCACATCACTATATTTCTGAGATCGCCTGACTGTCTCACTTAGCTTGCGGAACTTTCTTTCCCTACATAAATTGTACGAAAAATAATAATTTGAGAATAGCTTTGCCTGACCTCATTGTAATGGTTATCCTAGACAATTGGGAAACCTTATCCATTCTGCCTATTTCTCTCAACTTAGTCTTATTCTCCATCTCATACCATTCATTTTGTTGGTTTTTATTTCACACATCAATCATTCTAACTCATTATCTAATTATATGATTCATGCAATCATAAAGATGGGTGTGTCATTCCAACTGATGGGTTGGTTCATTTGCGTTGAAATCATACAACAACGTTCAACCAAATTTTCTATTTCATTATGCTTCGGCCAACACATTCCACTTGTGATAGTAGCTATATGGTTCTACTCATGCAACTAGGCCATCCTATTTCATTTGTGTGTCTGATCCAACTCATTAAGTTCATGCACTGATCCCGCATGTGCTTCCTCGGTCACCCATCTTGTGCCCTTGCTTAGTAACTTTTCTTGTTTGTGACAATGCACATGTCATGTGCAACCTACTTGGCCATGTCATGTTTCATTCTATGCATGATGTAACAAAGTCATCATGAAACCAAAAAATGTTTCTTCCAATGTGAAATTGTTTTTGATGTCATTCCACCACCATAACTATGATTACCTCATCCTAGATGTCTTGGGTGCACATCCCTAATGGGGTTACATCCTTACCCACTCCAACTATGTTTTCATCTTGAAAACAAACCTCTTCATCAATCCATCGATCACCAAATATTGCAAGAATATTGTACTTTGAAACTAAACAATCTCTCTCTAACAATTCCTCATCAACATGGGAGAATGCATTCATTCTCCTCTATCAAGATCCATGAATCCATAAGTGATATTCCCCCAAAATATCACATTAAAAGCTGAGTGTGATGTTATTTATCTCCCAAACTCTGACATATATCCATGGTTATAGAATGAGAATCGCCCATACACATATTTTCACACTGACCTCCCTTATATCCAAAACTCATTGGATAGATAATCTAGTCATCGCACCTGATAAATGAGAATGTATGTCCTCATGTAAGAGAACCCTTCCCCTAATTCCCTATCTCGTGTCTAATCTAACCTCTCCATCACGATAACATCACCAAAACTATATATGACAATGTATTCCTGCTAGATATGTCCACATTGATGTTATTCCAGTCAAGAGGTTCCTCCATACATACATGATACCATTATTACTAAGGTCCTTCCTTATCCTTGGGGGTGCAAGGCCTCTCACCTGATTAGGAAAAACACTCACCCAAATCCAAGGGTTGACTACAACAAGAGGGATAAAAGGCTACCTCCCTCACATTGAACTACCAAGGTATCTGACCAATTTCATATCTTCAAATATCTATACACTCCATCTATATCTGATCTCGAGCACCCTATCAATTTTCTGCTCTGTCAACTGAAATTCATATATCCCCATTATGTTTTTTTAATATTCCAGAACATCCTTAGGGTCTCTATGATCTTCTTATACCAAATTCGTGATTCGGATACGAAATCTGACCTCCCATGTCATCATACTATTGGTGAAGGTACTCGAATGCAACCTTATAATACGACTCTATATTGGTAGAAGAACCACCTCCTCCTTCCAAAACTCCATTATATCATATAATACTACATGAAACCTATGTAATCAAGTCAAAAAGAACCATTTATTCCTTTCCTTGATAGGTTTTCCCCCACTTCAATCATTTCCATACTAAGGGTCTCTCACATATAATACGATTGATGATATCCTTGCGCAGTACCCCGAGCGAATTTTCCTCCCTAGAGTTGATTTATTTGAAGGTTCTCATATATTATTCCACATTCTTCTTCCTTCATAAATAAGTGATGGTATTATTACTAATTAAGCTATGCATAGCTCTCGAATCAAACAAAACTAGCAAATTCTTCCATAATAAAATTACGTGTACAAATCTCAACTTTTGGTCCTCCTTGTTCAAAGAGGACTCCCTCCTCCAATATTGTCTCATCATTGAAATCCTCTTGAGGACATCCACTTCCTCATTTTTTAATCTTCCATATGTATTTGGTATAACTCACTCAGATTCTGCAAAAATCATCCTCCTAAGCTATGTCATCTCTACACCTTCGTCTATTCATTCCTAGAATAACCCACTCCTCTATTTGTAACTTGTGAATAACTCAAACTAAAATATGCCTTAGTGGACTTATCTTTCGACTATTTATTCATAGAAATAATTGAAAAAATGGGATCATGATGATACCCTTCATCTTGCACAAAATAATGCATCACACCCCTTTTTCCACCTAAATTCCCTAATCAAGCTTAATCATGCTCTTCCTCATCACTTGGATCAACATTCCCTCTCAAACAATGTTTAGTATCATCTCAATAATAAACAACCTCATTAAACGTCTTTTATAGATGATAAACATCCTCTTGCAACTTTCCCATCTCTCCCTCCATAATATCCCTCCTCTCTATGAGCATAAGGAGTTCATTTATTCTTTGTTGCAATCTAGATCTCTAAGAACCATACTACTGACATTGGGTCATCTCTACTCAATAGTGTTATTTATACATGTTGATATGATAGGGATGGAGATAATTGGACAATCAAAAAATCTAAATAGAGGGTGGAAACTTGAAATGTCCCATGGGCATGCATTTGAAATATATATTCTCATTTCTAAGTTCTTAACATACATCCTACCCTTGGAATGAGAAAAATGAAATAATACCAAGATGAGTTATCATAGAAAAAAATAAGTTGAAATGATTGATATATATTAATTAAATTATTTCCATAGGTTGAGAATATTTTTTTTGATGTCACCATTCTTTCATCTAATGAAATTTTCACTATCCTCATCCAATTCTAGTCCACTCTTTGAGAGGTCATTAATGCATTGATTCGTCTCCATGCAAAAGTTATCAAATGTGATATGAGTGAATTGCATAGGATTTGTAATATTTGTTTGATATAAAGGAAATAATATGTAGTTTCTCAATCGAGGTGTTCCATTCATCCAATTTATAAAAACTTTGGAGTCTCTATAGACATGAATGGTGGAGAGGTTCATATATTTTTAAAATATTAGAAAGATGCTCAAATAAAATAGTTATTTATATTTTTTGGTGGGTTTTCCTATGTTTCCAGAGAAAGAGAGGAAATGTAAATTCTTTATGAATATTTGGGAATTTATTCCTCCTTTTTATAGGCCATGTTGATTGGCTCCATCAAGTAACTCACATTGGTTTTTATTTATGATCAAATTTTTAGTGTTGGTAAGTGATGGACTTTTCTTATGAGGGACACATTTCTCCCCAAATACTTAGACTCTGAATAGAAACAAAAACAAAAGAATGCACCTCGTCTTGAAATATAACATGATTATATTTTAGCCATATGAACCCATTATATATATATTGAATTAAAAATCAAATATTTTATTAAGATAATAAAAAGGTACATATGTAGATGAAAAATAATTATTGTTTCTTTGGAAGCTAAAGAACATAAACTAATTTTTTTATGAAAAGTCCACAAAAGACCACATAAACTCGACCTCTTAAAAATGAGAAAAAAACCCACATACACAATACAATAAAACATACGTATGATTCTTCCAACAATAACCATACATAAAAATAGTTTACACATCATTCACATGAAATTTATCAAAAATGAAGCATAGATAGCACTACAAAAAATATAAAAATAGATCCCATTTGTAAACTTGTAGTAATGAAAATTTCCAAAAACTTGACCTCTAAGATCATGAAAGAAGGACAATTATATTCCTTGGTCATCCCGTGTATGGTCTCTAAGATTATCTAGTTACCCAGGACCTGTTGGACAAGCTCCTTAGATAAGAGGTATGCCTTAGAGTTTCATACCATGTGTATGTGGCAAACACACATAGAATCAAAATGTTTTTTGATGAACAAAATTTCCTATATGATTGGAAGAAATATATGATTTTTACATCTTTGCACTGCATCAAAGCAATTTATGGGACTCATGGAATCCCGAAAAAATTGCAAGGAAATTATTCCAAGCTTCGTTTCCCAACACAGTACTAATTTCAAAGTTAGAATATGTACATAATCGTTTTCTCTAAATCCTAGGGCGATTTTTTATTTTAAGTGCCTTTGAATGTTGAGGTGAATTATCAGGTCACCCCCTCATCATCACTAATCATCTTATGATCCATTGAAGTATTACCATGGGATTTCTGGATTGATTTTTTCTTCTCTAATTACATGAAAAACATGGATCGATTTGTAGGATAGGAGTAAAGGGTAAATTTTTGCAATTTCGAAGGTCATGAGAAAACGAGACAGTGAGTTGTCTCTAAATATTTATTTGTTTCTAGCCATCCATATTCCCAGATAATCAATGTTGGTACATTCCTTATTTTTTGATCTCTCACATCATTCCACAACTTTTTCCAGCCTTACCTTATCTTTATAACTCTATGAAATTCTAAGATCCAAAAGGCTAAAGGAAATTTCCCAAGATTTCAAGGTAAATGGACAATTTATAAACAAATGGTTAATTGATTCTTCTTCCTTTTTTCACAAAACACTCCAAACTAGCCCATTTTTGTTCATTTTCTAAAGGAAATCCCATTTTGTGACTTTTTTCCTGAGGATATACCATAGGAATATATTTTTCTTAGTTGGGCATTCGAAATTCAACAAATTCTTCCACCACTAGAGTTGGTGGCCCTAAACTCTTCTTTTAATTTGATACTTATAACCAAATTTTGGGGAGTAAAATCCACATGGTCCATGGAATAATTTGAGTGCATCATCCCTATCCTTAATCCTAACATTTGTTATTTGTAATTCTCTAATATAATCATGCCAAGGAGCTTCAAAATTTTCATTTATATGTATTTTTTCGGTTGATTTCCACCATTGATGCCAAAATTAGGAGCCCTCCTCATCTGCTACCCAATTTATGTAAAGGATCCCTTATCATTTAGAGTTGTGAGAATATCCCTTGGGAGTTCATTTTATTCTCTACAACCCACTCAAGGGTCAATACCAATTCTATTTTTTTCTCCATTTCCTATGTGTTAAGAAAGTCCAACTTCGATAACCCTGAAGGATTCCACTGTAGATTTCTAGATTACTAAATAATTTTGAACTCTTGTGTCCATTCTTCATGCCCATTTCTAAGTGGAGAGAAGGTAGATGTATCTTATTTTTACAACCGATGTCCATACGTTTCCCACTTAGAGTATCCACCACCCATATTTAGCTGCAAGATAACTGGTAAAATTAGAAAGATCCTTAATTCCCCAACATCCCGAAGCTTTTCGTAAAGCCATATTTTCCCATGCCACCCATAGGAGAGCTCCTTATTCCTTTTCACCTAGCCATAGGAAATGTTAAACACCATGTTAAGCACACACATGGTGTATGAGAAGAATAACAACACACACACAAGAGACTCAACACACAATGAAGGATAAGCGTGAGGCTTTCTTATTTTTCCATTATACATGATGTACATTTATAATACAATGGTGTGACTCTTGGTTTCATATTCCAAGGTCACTTGGACTCCATTGTGACTTTCGCATTCCACACCTACCCATGTAGGATTAGGTGTTCCAACATCCCCCCTTAATCCGAAGGGCTATGTGTGAGTCCAAGAAAAGAGTTGTAATACAAATCTGCAAAGTATACATGGCAGCACTTGGCTGAATCAACTCTCTGAAATGTTGGAAAAAAAGAGGTGGTTTTAGGATGACCACAAACACTGGAACGCAAAACTTGTTGCAGTTCCCGGAACTCTTCCAAAACTGGCAAGAAGCTGAAGGCTTCTGCTAGAGGAATTGTCCCTCATAAAAAAGGGAGACCTTCAACCTAAAATAAGGGAGGTCTACTACTTGTGATGGTTTTAGGATTACCAACAACTCTGGAATGCTTGAAGCATTTCCTGGAACTCAACCAATGCTGGCAAGAAGCTGAAGGCTGCTAAGCTGAAGGCTTCTGCTAGAGGAAGTGTTCCTCATATATGAAAGGGAGACCTTTGACCTAAAAGAAGGGAGGTCTACTACCTGTGATGGTTTTAGGTTCTCCACTAATCGAAGGCATGCTCAGAGGCTCACTTGAACTGTTGTGTCTTTGGCTACAACTCTGAACATGGAATGAGAGATTGTGGCTTAGGCTCGCTTGATGTGACATCGAAGCTTGTACATGACCACCATTTTACCCCCTGTCAGGGACAAGGTGAGGTGATGGTGAAAACTCAACTGCAGGTTTGCTCAATATCTGTGAACAACTTCGGACATGTGTCTTAAACATCTTCTTGGCTACTGATGCCCATTGCCAAGAAGTAATCCATCCAAGATGAATCTTTTTTCTTGCAGGAGGCTTGTTTCTGAAGCATCTATCTAAAGAATGAGTGTGCCGACCATAGTTCTTGCATGGATGAAGATCAAAACATTGATCTTTCATATGGCCAACTCGATTACAGTGTTGGCATTTTTCAATCTATTGTTGTTGTGGTAGTGGACCAGGATCTGAAACAGCTGCAGGTGAACTGTCATATAGGAATCCGGCACTCTGAAACATGATGGGCTTGGTGTAGTTCGGAATATGAAAGGACACATCCTTGTCATATCCAAGACTATTTCAGTGCTTGTTGTGGACAAGATCTTCCCAAGGTCTGATGATGGGCTTGAGAAGTGCAGGCTGAGCTGCTGGATTTGCATGTACATATGCTCTTGTGCAAGGAATTGAATGTGAATCAACTGCAACTTTACTGATTTGCTGCTGATGGGAGTCTTTCTCAATATTCTGAACATAAATAGTTTTAGAATGGTGACTCTTTTGCTGAAGTTCATCTTGTTGGAGCTTAGATTTAAACTGCAAAAACTCAATCTTTTCTTGTGCATCTTGCAAACAACTTTGAATATTTCAAAGAGCATCCTTGCTCATTTTTACCATATCATGAACATTTGAATGAATGAGGTTATTCAACAACTCTAATGCCTCATTGATTTTAGTCATTTTTCAACAACTTAGGCTCAAAAAATGAAAGGGTGTCGGCTTCAACCGAAAATGCACCTGTTTACAATGTGATTCAACAAGAAATACAAATGACTCAAGAGAACTTCCAACTATGGAAATCTCAAAGTACAAAGTGTGCTCTTCAAATGATGGAGGACAATCAACAACAACTCAAATTTGCGATTGCAACTATGATCGCAATGCAAATTCCACTTGCAATACAATGTCAATATCTCACAAAATATTTTTGTAAATGTGCAGCAAAACACTTGTGCAAGAGGCCTCAACAAAGAGCTGTTTTTCACCAATAACAACTCGTCTTAAAATGTCAATTTCTTCAAAAATTCACCCTTATGCCACAAATCACACAATGTCAAATCTGCAATTTTCTCTATGTATTCAGTTCATCTGCTCCTCATATGCCATTTTCTCTTTTTCTGTTGTTCATATTCTCTCTTTCCTCTCTCTCTCTCTGCTATTTTTTTTTTTTAATTAAAAAATAGATTAATTAAAAATAGGAATTAATTAAAAATGGGAAAATTTAAAAGAGAAAGGAAATTTATTGGAAGAGAAGGGGAGGTATTATATGGGAGTGGTTAAGTAATTTTAAAAGTTAGAATAAAAATTTTAAATATTAAAAAAGGAAAAATTAAAAACTGGGTGGAGGTCGAGCGGCCAAGTGAGGGGGATTGGGGATGCTTTTGTAAGGCCGAAGGCCGAGGGAGGGCGGAGGGTGGTATGGGGAGTGGAGAGCCATAGATGGGAGTCGTGGGTGAGGGGTTTAGCAGATAGGGGAAGATGAGGTGGGTAGGTAGGCCGCAGGGTAGCATGTAGGGAGTCGGCGCTTGGAGGGGTTTGCGCAGGGAGTGGGTTTGAGGCCGTGGGCAGGGGAGTGTGCAGGGGGAACATGTGTTGGGTGTGCAGCCGAGAGGGGGGCAAGTAGAACGAGGGTAGGGAGTGTTTAGATTGGGGAGGTAGGCTGTGAGATCCAATAGGGGAGGGAGTAGGGTGTAGTGGGGGCGGGGTAGCGTTGCTTAGGGTGGTTGCAGGGGCGGGTTAAGAAGAGCGGAGGGGGAGGGGCGTAGTTAACGTAGGTAGGGGATAGTTGTAAGGACGCGGGTAGGGGTTTGAGCAAGGGGGTGCGGGGGGCCGGGGTGTGGTCTAGCGAGAGAGGGAGAGTACATTTATGTCGGCGGTCGAGATATGCGAGAGGTAGATGGGGAGCGTAAATTGCAGAGAGGGGAAGGCGTGTAGGGGAGCGCCGTGTGGAGTAGACGGGTTTTAGGGAGAGGAGAAGGCACATTGGTAAGGGATATGGAGGGTCGTAGAGTGAGGGGGTATGCTGTAGGTTTTTGTGAGTAGGGGTGTAAGGAGATGGTAGAACAAACAGCGAGGGTTTGGAGTGAGGTTTGAGGGTCGATACCAAGATGCAGGTTTGGGTAGTAGCGGGTG